>JAVQJL010024621.1:0-31507 GCA_036024295.1 Nannoperca obscura | reverse complement strand
CCCCCCCCCCCCCCCCCCCCCCCCAACTCCCTCCTGAACTCTGGTAAGTTGGGAACTTTGATTAGATTACAAAAAAGGATTGAAGGGGGTATTAAGAAGCCACAGGGGTCCCCATACTCACACAACATACTTATGTTTAAGGAGTTTCTCTGTCACACACCTACACCAGCACAGCAGCTCACTTACAAAGCAACATGTTGATTTGTCAAAAAAAAAACAAAAAACTGATGTCATACTTCAGCAAATGTTTCATAGGTGTAACGGAAACGCAAACATTTTATTGACAAACCAGATAACAATGAGTGTAAACCCGTAAGAGTTTAAACACAAAAGTAAATTGATAAGAAGGCGAAACGTAATTGACAAACTTTGGAATGCGTGTTTCCGATATACTTTGGCAAAACAGCCTCCTGCCCTCATGTCTCACTTGTCAAGTCATGTTGTGGTATTTATTGGTTTGATTTTCCAGATTTGTTCCTGTATTCCTGTATATCCTCTTTAACTGCCTGACGCTTATGTGTATGTGCATTGCTCCTTTCATGCATGAATGTGCATTTGTGGTGTACTTCTTCTGTCCCTCCTCACTACTGAAACCAGTGATAACCTTTTATATGCATGATAGATATACAGTACAGTGAAAGTGAATGGGTGTCCAAACCTTTGACTGGTACTGAGTATAATAATAAATAACAGAAAAAGGGACATTTCTGATGTTTCTGACAAATGATGGTTACATTGGTAATAGGTATAACAGATGTAACCTTGTTTATAGCAGCAATTTTTTAAGCACTGGAATAATGCAAAATGATCCCAAGGTTTGTCCCCAAGGAGTCTGAGATATGTGGGTGGAACATGCATTGGCCAAATATGCAGTCTCTTATGTCCATTTCGACTAATTTAGAAAATTTAAAAAATGTGTCATTACTAGTTTTGGCAAAATCCTATAAGTTTCAGGGCTTCCTTACAAATTACAAAACATACATGAAGTAAAGCTTTCAAAACATCTAATCAATCAACTCTGAGAGGAATGCCAGAATGAATAACAAAAGATTCTCAAAGTTTCTTCCAAATCTGATCAGTGGCAGTGTTTCAAGGAGGAGGGACAGACTGAAGCAGTTTCCTCTGATTTCATCATGGGGTGAAGTAAGTAGAAAGCACTTTCTGGACGTCCCTGCCTCTCTGCATGTGTGTGCCCTGCAGAAATGGGCCAGTAAAAGTTTTAAATGAGCACTAGACAGGTGTCAGCAGTCTTTTAGGAAAGACTAATCTGTCGGCGGCATTCGATACTTTCCCTACAAAGCACAGGAGAAAACCTTCTGGGCGGACAGGGAGAAAGATAGAGATGGATAGATGGCGCGCGAGAGAGGGAGGTACAGGTTAAAGAGAAATAATACCTAGTATATACTTCTTGTTAATTCTCTTTTTTCTGTTCTCTGTCTGCTTGTAGGGACAGATTTGGGTTCTACTATTGTGAAACTGCTTATATGTCAATCTAATCAATCTCATTTTTTTGTGTTTTTAAATATTACTGTAAAAGAAGTGCTGTCTTATAGACACGGCCATATGTTTGAAATAACTTTGTTAACTTTGAAACTCCTGCACCGCCTATAATAGCAAGACCTCAGGCACTCTGAATGAATGACGCGAGGAGTGGAGAGTTTGAAACTTTCAGTCTTAAAGAAACACCCTTTTTTTCTTGTTCAACCAGAGTTTTAAAGACCCCTGCACAAGTTGAAGCCTGCTGCTTGGTGCTCAGGCCCCCGATGAGTGAAAGGGGCTGATAATTGAGCTGTAAGGAAAGGAGGGAGGGAGTCACATTCCCACACTGAGTCCAAAACAAAACTCTTGCTAATTTTCCAAATTTTTCCTTGTCTCAGATATTTAGGGATTGAATCCAAAAGAGTGTGGGGGGGGGGGACCTTATCCAGATCTAAAGTCTTATCAATTACTGTTTCCTGCTTAAGCAACATAAAGCCCAAGAATGTAGTATAAAATATTGGGTCTTGATGATAACCATTCAGATTCTTAATTCAGTCATCATGCAGCTGTCTTTGACATTTACTACCCTACAGAAGCAGTGAAGATGAGTAAAAAAGAGTAATGTCTTCATTATATATATTTTAAGGTTAATTACATCTCCCACAACATGTGTTATTTCAGCTTTCCAGTCCACTAAAACTAGTTAATGAAAATGAACTTTATTTTGATTATTCACAGTCCATAGCTTATAGGAATTCGAATGTATCTCTGGTTTGCTAGATGTCTGTCTCTGTGTCTACTATTGGGTTTTGGGAGCTGGTGTTAAAGTTAAGTGGAAAACATCCACTTAAAACAGCACAAACAGAACAGTCTTCTGGACCACAGTCATTGTTACCAAAATGAGTGAAAGGTCATTAGTCAAACAGCCATGCTGGGATCTGACTCATCCAACCAATTCCTCTCTGCGTGACAGACAAGGCATTCAATTTAATGAGGAAAACTCTAATTGATACTGTGGCCTTTGCTGGTCAAGGTGGGGTGATCATAGTGGCGATGGCCCTTGAGGCTGCGGTGGTGACGGCTGTTTGATCTGAGCCTGTCAAAGGTCATTAGGGAATCTCCTTGTGGTTTTCGATGGCTCAGCAGTTCCTCTAAACAGACAGATCATTCTGCAGCAGCTGCTCCGCCCTGCAGGGTCACAACCTGTGCTGGACAGGAAAGACCCTGCAGGCTCCTAATCTCTCAGTGGCAAAGACCATCTGTATCTGACTGAACGCTATCTCTCTCTGCACCTCTTTCTCCATTTCCCCTTTATTTCGTTCATGTGGATTTAAGTGCTGGTGTGCATGTGTGTACAGCACATCTATTTCTGCATGCCTAAAGATGAAATAGACCTGGATTTACAAAATGTATTTATATACCAGTTAAGTGTGTAAATGGGACTTTAAAGCTGTAAGTCAGATAACACAGACTCATGTACATAGGGCTGCGACTAACAATTGTATTCATCCTAGAGCTACTGATTTATTGTTTTGTTTTTAAAATGCCAGAAAACAGAAAAATGTCCATCACAAATTTCCAGAGCCTGAGGTGACATATTCAAATGTCATTGCCCAACTCACAGTCCAAAACCCCAAATACTTAAAAAAGAAATTTAAGGCAAAAATAAAAAGGGAGCAAAAACTTTTCAGCAAATATCTTTTCCTCATCATTCTCTTTAAATAGTTGCTGATACATTTTCTGTCGATTGTGTGATCATTTAATATACTATTAGTTTCAGTGCATTCTGTTCAAAATTATTTTAAAACTGTTTTTATTTTATTTTTTGTGTTGTATATATTTTATTAATACAAACTACATGTGATAATGCAGTGTTTGTGAATTTGACTAGTAAGTAGTTTGACAGTAAGGAGCATTGTGAGTAAAACATAGTATGTAGAGATGCAAAAGTGTTTTAATTTGAATGCACTGGTCAATATGTTGAATTTATCGAGTTAATCACACACAACGCTTTGACAAAGCATTCAAGTATTGGTCATAAAACTGTAATACTAAACACTTAATTAAATATGTACTGGTGTGAAATTTCTTCTAATATCTGTTTGGAAATATTGGTTTATATTGGGCAAATTGTACCCACTGAATTTCCCTGGGCTTGTGCAAAGAAAAGGTTAGTAGATTTTGAGAGACTTTGGTCTCAGATTGTGCAGCAGAAGAAGAAAAGAGGAAACCAAGAGGAAGAGCAAACCACAGGCGTCTCTGTGGAAAGCCTTAACCTGCGTCTGGCTTGATCCCCTCAACAAAGGGAGGCTTTGATGGGCTGATGCGCCGGCTTGTAATGAATATCACTGACAACATCTTCACACCTCCTCCTACGCACCGCTGAAATGACACAATGACTATGTCAACAGATGCTTTGCAAAATAAAGGCCATTCTGAAAGAAGTGTGTCGTTTCTCATATATACATGGTACATGCATGAGCACTCTTATAGATACACAAACAAATAATGCATATTACAGCATATGTACAAATATATTTAGAACTTTCACAGGAACTTGTCACTCCTACAAGTCTCTGTATGTGCTGCTCTGAACCTTAAAAGCATTTAAAGCCAGTATTTCTTCAGTTTTGATGCTGCCTGCCTTGCTGGAGGCTTTTCTCCATAGCTGTAATTGCAGATGTTGGATTAATTCACCTCATTTTGTACTGCAATCATCCTGTCCCTCCCTTCCTTCTCTGCTCACGTGAGGCTTCTCAATGGTTGTGGTATTATTCAACCCTTCAGGACGGCACAAGTGCTGCTACCCATTATCCCAGGCAGCTGTTACTGCAGGGATAACCTCAGATATCACTGACCTGTCAGAGGGCAGCTTCTTAACTTGAGATCTTCATTGACACTGAGCAGGTAAAAGCCAGGTCACAAAAGGTCACAATCAATAACACTGTGGATATGGTTTTTCTATATTTGGTAGTTGTAGTCGTCACTAAAATCAAACTTTCCACATAATATCTGTATTTCAACATTCAGCAAAGTAAAACTATTTTTGTTTGAGTTGTTGAAATGTATCACAAGAAGTACTCTGGTACTTCCCGGTGGCTAAGCTGTCTAAAGGCATCATTATGCTTCAAAGTTCATGACAAATAGTCTCACAACACCTAAAGCCCCCTCCCCACAAATGGTATCTGCAACTCATTAGTCTTTCTACTGTATGAGACCAGCTTTTGAGTGTGGTCATTCGGAATAGTTATAAACACTAGATGTAATATGAACTAGATCATTTCAAGCTAACCCGGCCTTTAGGCGCTTACAATGTGATTATAAGATCCTAGTTGCTCTTTCCCATCTGTCCTTGTCTCTATTCACTGTCAAATATCAAATCGGGCAATCACACCCACACAAATCTCTGAAAAACCACACAATACATTTTATGAATGCTCATCTTGTCTTTTTGGCTGGTTGGATCAGAAGGACCTTAGGCTATCGTTTCTTTTAACCATAGCAACTAGTTCCGTGAGAGGCACAATTAAAGAGTGGGAGGCAGGAAGATTACACACAGGCTTTATAGGCACCTCCAAATGACTCAAGAGGAGACTATTCTCCAGCTGGTAAAATGATCCACCATTGTCACGAAACATTCAAAAAGCCAGTATTCCCCCGTAATGCACCCACCTCTCCCTCTTCCTGCTAGCTTACCACTGCAGGGGTTATATAAAGTCGAAGGGAGATTGAAAATAGTTCTGACGTTGGAGCAAAGTGAAAAAAGCGGTCAGTCTGGCTGCTGTCAGAACAGATAAAGCCACAACAGTCTTCAAAAGTCAGGAACATCAAGCACAGTAGATTAGTGCGAAGGAATTGGGTAATAACTTTAACACATGACATCTTACCACTTTCCATCACGTACGCAACTTCAAAGGGGGAAATATGGTATTTATTGATGGGCCCATAATTCAGTTCTCCTCTAAAGCAGGTCAGATTTCATTGAACAGGGCAGGGAGAATAGAAACCAGATGATATGAGTCCTGGGCCCCAGCTCTGGCTGTGCTCTCACATTAGGCCTGCAGGTTGCTGGGTCGAATCCTGATAGGGGAGAGCCCCATCCTCCCTGGATCAAGGGGCAGAAAGAAAAACAACCTCTAGACTTGTGGTTCTCAACGCCCCTATCAGATGAGCTCAAGTAAACTTTCATCAATCCTTTTCGAATTCTCTGCTCACTTGCTAGCTTTAAGGTGTTACAACTCACACTGCGTGTGTAGCAGCTCAAGCGTGGATTCAAATCTATTTTTCTAGCAAGACGAGAAACATAAGGCTAACATGCAATGTGATTATTTTTAGCATTGCTCAGCCTTTTTATTCCATAAACAGGCCACCATTCCTCTCAATTCTGTAGTGCAGCATATGTATTTGTGTCCCACCAGCAGAGTTACTCAATATTTTACTCAAAACACACAGCCTCCAACACATGACGTGCAGCACGTGAGTGCAGAGAGGAGGGCAACAGCCTTGTGTGAGCCATCCGTCCCATCTCACTCTGCAAACGCCAAAGGGATTTCCACAAAGCAAACACTGGTTAGCCTCGCTATTTAGTGCGGAGAGCCACCGCAGCCAACAAGTTTGCTTCCAGAAAATAGCTCATAGTCCGCCCCTTGATAGGGCACCAGTGTGTGTGAGTGAAAGAGAGAGAGCGAGAGAGTGTGTAATCCATATGAATCTGCACTGGCCCAGATAGCTGAAGCAATGAATAATTCGCTGGCAGAGATTCAAACTGGATGTGGTTTGACTCTTTGCTGTAGATTTTCTCCCAATGGGGGGATGGTGGTTTGACTATCAATTACAGTGGCTGGAGCCCTGCAATCTGAGATCCTCTGTGATTCATCCATGCTATGCCTGCATGCTTGACTGGTATTCATGTTCTCTTGCAATAATCACCATACAGATGAAAAAGAAAAACAAACCTTCATGTCTGTTGTCGTCATTTTGCTCTTTCCTATTGTTGATGGCATCCGTGATCAGCTGCAATATTTTAAGAATGCCAGATACTGAGAACACAGAATTTAAAAGAAAGCAAGTCCAGTTCATTACATACTGTAAAAGTTCAATTTGCTCTGTAACTGTTTTAAATACAGCTGTTTGTAATGTACTCGGCATGTCTGAGCTCTCTGGTGTTGTACTTTTCCCACGGATAAGTTAGATGACGTGAACATATTTCCAGTACAGTTTTGATGGGGTTTGATAGGAGAGCACTTTCACAAGCAACCTAAAACATCTGCAGTGAGTGTCAGGTTTACCCTTCATTACCAAGCAGAAGTGGCTTTTGCATAGGCTCACTGTTTTTCCACCAACAGTAAGCTGAGACGTACATGGCCGCAAGCCACGTATTGCTTAGTGGTTGTAGAAAGTAAGAGCCTTGAAATACAAAATAGAGGTTTTCTTTTTGTTCAGGTCTTTACAGTAGTCTGCTTCGAGAAGATGACAGATCTTTATCAACACATTGTTAAACTGAACTTACTATAATGAATCACCATTGTCACTGAATGAATCACTAGCTTTTAGCAGTGGAGCTCCCCTTTACTGGTGACTGAGAGCAGCATTACACAAACAATCATGATCTGTAAACTCCATTGTAAATAATAGGCTGCTATTAACCCGTATGTACAGTGCTTGTATAGGCTAGTTTTGTAATGAACTGGACATAACAGCCTGAAACAGCAACAGACTGAGCGTCCAGACCTGCGAAAGGGAGCAAGTGCATCCTGCAGATTAAAACGTTCTGTTTTTAGTGCACTCTTCAAATATATTGAGAGTTTATGACACGTTACTGGGAAAAAGGACACACAGTGCAGGATGCATGTCACATACATGACGTCAAAATGAAGCCTTATTGTTTCAGCTAAAAACCGAGTAAAATTAGAAGACACTGTCTGTTTAATACTGTTTAAGTAAAACATGTTGGAATAAATTATCAATTAAACTATCTTCAGTCTCCAACTATCAAACCAGCATGACAATGTGCGCCAGTTTGTAATTTAAATAACCAGTTTCATCAACTACTACATAACCTTTACCAAACACCATTTCAAGAAAGCAAACAACAAATAACTGAAATAATGACAATCATCTTATAGAGAAAATTACCATTAACATGTCTCTGGGTGTATTCTCCAATTCCTGTCAAATTATAATTCTATTTTATTTCTTCTCTACTTTTTAATTGAATATTTAGTGGTTTGTACATTCTGAAAATATCTGTGATTTACTTTATTGTGTTGATGTGAAATCTTGCAGCCATTTTGTTGGGTACTTTTTGTGCAAGCGGCTCATTAGAGGGCAGGGAGTGAGTAACCTCCAAAGAAATGTCAGTAGCTGCTCTGTGAAACAGTCATTCGTGAGACATTCTTTGATTCCTCATTGGACAAATTGATATGCAGTGAATAAAAGAAAGTCTTACACGTACACATTACCGTGCACAAACAGAGCTTCCCGTCAGTGTACGGGCCTCTCATTGTGCAGCTCCACCATCTGTCTCTCAGCAGTAGGTCCTTGTTACCTGTTGTACTCTTTCTTACCCTGCTCATTCACCAATTCAATCTCAGTGCCAGCAGTCCCTTTCACCATCTTGTTCAGCAAAGAGTTCCCAAAGAAAAGTTCTCACAGAAAGAGGGATCCAAGTGTCTTGAACTTTGACAAAAACTAGAAAGTGGAGCTTTTCTGTTTGTCTGCTTGTTTAAGCTCCTAAGTATTAGTTATTAAAACGTAAAACCTGTCTGGTTCTTTAGGATGATTTGATCTTGAACTTAAAGAAGTGGAGCAACTGAATTCTTTAAGCCATGTAAGGTTTCATAAGCCACGTCACTGTCAGAGCCTTTGGCGATGGGCGAGGTGGATTATTGAGAGTGATGGGGGACAGATGCTTCTCCTTAGAGCATGGGAGGGGGTTTGCCCGTGCTCAGATGAGATGCTAAGTTTACGTTGCACCAGTCTGCAACAGTCTTAGAAGTCAGTTGGATGTCCAGACTCGAACCTTATGGAGTTACTTAGGAGCAGAGCAGCGAGCCTCAGGCCATTTCTGTCTCCCTACGGGACCCGCAGTGAGCAGTCGCCTCAGCGAGACATTCTCCAATCGCTGCAGGCGGCAAAAAGCTTCAAAGATTACAGTCAAAGTTTATGTTTTTTGGATGTAAGAACAAAAAGCTGGCATCTAATAATGATGAAAGGATTCCTGAGAAGGCGTTTTACCTATAAAAGCATCAAGTGCGTTGAAACTTGGATGGTGGCTGTTTACGCATCATACATTAAACAACATGCTAATAAATGGCAAACCATGGACATTCATACTGACAAAACTGCATTTATACGCACGCACGCCCTGCGTTTTATGTGGCTTTGTCAACTAGGTCAAATTTTGACAACATTAAAATGTCAAATAATTTATGTAGGCAACAAATCAGCCGGGACTATATTCACTTTAGACATGCAAATTTCCAAAGAGGTTTGAGCAGCTGTTTGTATGTGACGTTCTTTCTAATGACCCGGGGTTAACTTTGCACCTAATGCGGTCATTATCGTTGAATAACAGGAAGTTAATTTCCCTGTTCCTAAGCTACCCAACCTTTTCTGACCAATGACCTCACAGAATAAGGGGTCAAGGCCAATTATAAGCAAGCTGCTAATAGTGCTTTAGTGACTCCAGATGTTGTTAGTCTCCATTAGTTAAACTCACTGCACAGAATAAATGACCACAACAAGTCAGTCTTTAACAAAACATGAACACAAACAAAACAAAAAAGTGTCTGGCTAGAACATCAAAATGTGTTTCATCTGCTGCTTTTAAATAAGTTTCTTACATATTGTGAAATGTTGCTAATGCTGCTTTGAATTACACAAATCAATGTTTTTGACAGTTGGCTTTGGTGAATTGTTTCTCATTTTAGCATGTCAGCCCAGTTTAAACTTAAAAGTAGCCAAATGGTTAAAGAATAGTTTTGGAAATATTTCAAGTCCATCTTAATGCAATACTCGCATGCAATATGTAAATTAAAAAAGTTGCTGATCTCACTGTAAAAGATGGGGGACCAAAAGAAAGATAAGATAATATAAGATTCGATAGATGAGCAATAAGAAAAATGCAAATGCAATTGCAATTGCAAAAATGGCAGTGAATAATATATGCAATGTATGTATGACATAACAGTATGTACAAGTGATAGTGCAACGACATGGACCACACTTGTTCCGTGCAAGAATATATTCTTCTGATTCTACTTCGAAAGACTTCTGAAGAGTTTTTCAGTTATAAAGGTTGTGAATTTAGCCAAAAATGTCCCCTTAAAGTACTTGCTTGCTGAACTGCTGTGGAGGTCCTGTTGGTCGCATGTAGGTTTGGGACCAGCGAAAAAGCGACACACAAACACTACAGCCTCACAGTAGCTTCAGCTTCATTTTGAACGCATCTTTTTACAGAACATGGACTTTGGACCTTCTTATTACAGAGAGCAGTAGCACTCTTAAAGTTAGAATTTAATTCTAACTTTAAGTCCAATCTTCACTCCCCTTTTAACTCCATTTTCGGTCTCCACCAACTCTGGCAGGGAAATATCGAGCTTTTTAGCCACTAAATGTTCCGCTATGTTCATCAGCTACTTGCTAACTTTGTCTCTCCACTGTTTGGCATGTTGTGCATAGTGGGTTTTGGCTTTTTTTTTACTGAAACCATCAGCCTGCTGTGGCTGGAAACAGGTTTGATGAGAGGAGAGAGACTGAACCAAATATATTCTTGGCTGAAAAACCAAAACAATGATCTAAAATGTTGCGTAGAGCTGAGGGGAACAGTCAAGTGATTATTGTTTGTCCTTTCATAAAACATGTAATCATATGAGGCTTTCTTAACACAAAAATATTGATTAGTACAGCTTTAACATACCTTTGCCATGCGAGTTTTATATTAAAACAGATTTAAAAATCGCTCCCATGAGATAATTTTACTTGTGTTAAGTCTTTCTTTCTCATTTTGGAGATGAGAATCTAAAAAGAAGAACATGTCTTTACTTAAATTCTCACTTTTTCCACCTCTTTTTATTTCCAAGGGTTGTTGTGCTGGTGTTCGTAAGAGCTTGGTGGGAGTATACTTCACTCTCAGAGTGTCAAAACACCTTCTTCCAAGCTTAACAGGAAGAGAAATGAGAAAATGGCAAAGTTTGTCTTGTTCCTGTCTAAACATACATTACATTTTCAGGTTTGTATATTTTAACATTAAAAAGGCGACACTGCTGCAGACACATTCATTCTGGGCTGTACGGTTGACATTTTAGTCATCATTCGGAATGACAGACACATTCTACGGTGATGCAGTAAGTTGTGCAGTGATTCCTGCCGGATTTCTGGATGTAGCCAAGACACGAGCAGGAGATGTACTCAGCGTTAATGCGTTATTTGTTGAAATCTGAATTCTTTGTGTCTCTCAAAACAAAGCAGAACATCATATAAAGGCAGAGTTTATAAATTCTCTCATTGCATAATCTACAAACCTCCAGTGGTTTAATAAAAAGGATTAAACAAAAAACACTCATTGCATGTTTGTCATGCGAGAGACTTGTTTCTTGCTACAGAACGGCTTCTAGGGTTTGGGTTTTAGAGGGTAGTCCATGAACAATTTATGTGCTCTTTTGTTTGTTTACTGTGGTTTGCCGGTCATAAAAATAAAGTCAGCTGAAGGAATCTCTCATGCTCGTGTTCCTTCTCTCTGTTTTTTTCTCACTCTCTCTCTCACACACACACACACACACACACACTCTTGGCTGGCTGTCAAACCCTCCGAGACATTTGGACCGTCACACCCACCCTCGGCTGGAGCTGAAATTAATTGCTGACTAAAAAAGCGCCTAGCAACTCCCTCGCTGCGCAGCAAAAACACATCAACAGGTTGTCACTTGCGATATCAGGCGAGTTACCTCCTCTGGATTATAAGAGCTGACACTAGTAAATGATACATCACCAGAGGAATTTGCATGACATCACTGAGTATGCCATGTTGGAGGGAAGCACAGTACAATGGCTATATGCATCTTTAGAGAATGGAAAAGTTAAACTGTGGCGCAGCATAGAAAACAATAATAAGAACACATACTTTGAGATGAGACTACAGATTTGTGATCACAGTGATAATCCACATGATTATATATTTCCTTTCATTTCTGGCAACATGTCTGGTGCAAACACTATATTCATTGAAGTTATCATAATTGCCACTTTCTGACGTATATACTGCTTTTGAATTAAGGTTTGTTTCCCTGTCCCATACAGAAATAATGTGCATGGTAACATCGATTTTCCACCCAAAACCCATTGTTTAAGATTTTTTTATTTAAATTAGTGGTATTTAAAGACAACAAGGTTGGTCCGATGACATAAATACTTGCAATTCCTAAAATATGGGAGACTTACAAAGTACCCTAAATCTCAGACATGAAAAAGTGCTAAAAAAACTACAGGTTTTACTTTGCACTTCCCACACAAAACACTTCTGCTGCTAAATCTGTTAACCAAGTATGTGTTTCTGCTGTCTTTTCTTTGTCTGTACACAGTAACGAATCACTGATCATGCATGTTCTTCTCTCCTTTCCCCCTCAAGCTAAATTATAACTTTTGGATAGATAAATAACACTTTTATTTCACTTTTAAAGCATTTAGTGTATGAACGGCATTCAGCATTGACAACCTCATCATCAACTTGCTATGTCCCCTTCAGTCTGCTGAGTGCACAGGAATGTTCACAGTAGGAAATTGAAAACGTACTCATACAAGTTGGGGCGGCGGAAATTAAAATAATGAAGTCAAGCGTTCGGAGGCCTAGATTCAAAACCTGAAGGAGACTGAGACTTTTTCATTAACCTGCATCGTTGGTCGGAGGAACACTTATGAAGTGCAGCTGGCAAACAGTCCCCGAGGCAAGACATGCTTTAAATGGACTACGACAACCCTCTCCATCTCAGTTACTGTTTTGGTTTTCGATGGTACTGGACAATGTGCACCACATTTCTACAAAAACTGTCTCCTTCTCGGATTCAAACAGGAGAGTTAAATCTTCTGAACTGCGCTCTTTAAAATTCCTCCCTCCCTGATTTTGTGCCTCTAATTTTCCCTCAAAAGACAACATGCATGTCATGACAGTCTTTCCTTATCTTTCCATCTCTTGCTGGTGCTATCTTTTACTTCTGGCAAAGAATGTCCGCTGCTGCGTCAGGGTGTGCAGGCGGAGGCCGCATGAGCGAGTAAACAAGAAGGAAAATGAGCCGACATAAAACAGAGATGACTTCTAACCTTCTCAGGTCTCAGACTGTTCACGGGTTCACAATTGAAAAGTCAGCTGATTTCATATAAGGTTATGTTATCAGAGATATGACCTGAGGTATCATATAAAAAACATTTATTTTAGCAGAACAAGACATTATTCTTGATAATCTCAGAGTCACCTCACACTTTCTTTTACATCACTAGCTTCAATCTAAACACCTTAAATGACATGTTCAGACCTCAGCTTTCAACCATGGAGGTGGACATGCCCTTGGTGGTATATCGTTATGTTGACTTCATAAACCTAGTTGCAAACAGTTCAACTTAATACAATGCAGCTTTTGATTTGATAGCAGGGGAAGTTACACATGTTCCATACAACCACTTGCACATGTAACACCAACCCTTTTAGACTTTTAGTTGTGAAACTACTTGACCTCTTCACTTTTTCTCCCCAGTCGCTATTGATTCAGACTTTCCCTGCACAGCTAATTGTAACAAAAGTGCAAAGATGTAAATTTTCAATCTAAACAAGTGCATGACTTACAGGGATGGCATCTAGACCCTTAGGTCTTGGTTGACCCAGGCCTACTCTAATTGTGTATTCATTAAAATAGTTAGGAGATGGAAAGTCTGAATGTAGCTCTGATAGTTTAGGGTAGCACCCAGGGAGAAGGACTATGCTCTAGGGTATCATTGGGGAAGATTTTATCTATAGCTCTATTCATGAGGAAATATTTCTGTCCATTTGGCGGAGGACTGCTCTCTCAGTGGGCTGAGCCAGAAGATAAGAGAGATGACTAAGGGCAGGAGGCAAGCTAATGGGAGGGAGATTCCCCATGGCTGGCCAAACCACTAGCAGCTGGCCATCTGCAAAAACGATACAAAGCACGAAAACATGATATTCCCAACAAGCTACGGCCATCATCAGGATCAGATTCACAATTTTAACTTTTTTCATCGTTTTGAAATTATAGCTTTGGGCTGCAAAGAACAGCATGTAGCATTATTTGTCACACAATTTCTGTTGTGGTTTAAGTTAAAATTGCTGGTTTAGCAAAAACAAGTCAGAAACAACCCTTCTGCATCTTTATTTGGGGGGGGAGTAAAATTGTTTCCTGCCACTTCAATACCTCACTGTTCACCAGATTTCTACATAAAAAAGGAAATTTTAACAGAAGATCAGTTTAAACTATAATAAACTATGCTATAGTTATTATGATCCGAATGCTGCCAAATGTTGTATATGCTGCTGCGACCACATGCTAATCACTGTAGATTCACAATAAATAAGGTCATCAATGTGCAAAAGATGAGAAAATGCTTCTAGTAAAAGAAAATAAAGAAGAAAATGCAATGAGCTACTGATCTAGAAATCCCCTCCTAGTTGGTTAAAAGTAAATATTAAAATTAAACACACAAAATAAGTAAAGGCAATTTTTTAAATAAAATCTAAACTATAAATAATAGCCCATCAATTTAACTATGTAGACGACACACTGCAGCGTTTGTTTTGTTAACCCTGATAATAAATGTAGGTAATGATGGGATTTATGTGATATATATTATGTGGTTATATATATATATATATATATAATGTATTCCTAATGATGAAAATACTACTTTATTTGATCTATGCACCATGTTATGTGACTGCAGGTGACTTTCTAACTTATGAGAGAGCGCCACAAGGAAAGATCTGTCCTGATTACATTAACATTTGTAAAATATTTTTTTCTCCCAAAGTGCACTATAGTTAAACATCAAAGCCAGCCAAAAATCTAAACATGTAATTAGAATTAAAATGTTGATTAGAGTGAGATTTAGTGTGGAAAAGAAATCACAGACACACACACACACACACTGTTGGACCCATCCAAAGCCACCGCCGAAAAGCCTGTGGTCTGTGAGAGAAGAAATGTCCATAAACACGAGTGTGGGTTTGCCTTGGCTAGAACATGTTACTGTCTCTGTCTTCAGTGGGTGTGTAAATCTTTTCTGCCTGGTGTGCTGTGAATCGTGTATTGCCCTAAGCAGTAACTCTGTGGTGCACAATCGTTTCGATGTTTCCCGTCTGTGTCAGTGGCGAGGCCTCGGGCCAACACTTAAATGGAATATAGAGTCATCCACCAGTCAGACTAACGGCCCCGGCTATTTCCTGTGGCGCGGCATCGTGCGATGGGATTGGTCTCCACTCCTCTTTCCACTATGAGAATCTTTCGGTGCTCCATCAGGCTTCATATGAGCAGACTGGGGCAGACCTGTGCTCTGTTTTCACTTAAATCTGCACAGTTTCGCCTCTTTCCTGTCTGCTGTCTTTCTAACTTTCTCTGCCCATCTGAGATGACTTGAATATTTCTGTCTCATAACATGAATCCTAAGTGGATTTAAAGCTGCGGTTTATCGTTTCTGTGACCAGTGTTAATTTTGTGGGAAAATCTGACCACAGCGAGGTCCATTTATAAAAACAATTATTAAGACAGGCAAGGTTCTGAGACGTTTTCAGCCAAAGAAACTAAAACAGAAATCCAACCCGGGCTGATGAAAACATAATACTGCTCTGGTTATGTGGAGACACCACCAGAAGAAAGACTGTGACCCATCTGGGTTTCTGACCAGAAGTTAAAGTCACAAGCTGAGATCCAGAAGGTGTAGTCCCAAAACCAATACAGCTTTCATGCAGATGATTTACATACAACACACTTTAATGAACACATTGTTCCACCTGCACTGTTATACAAGACTGCTGTGCGTGTCACTGCTCACTGACTCAAATCTGCAAGTAGTTCTGATCACACGAAACCAGAACAATGCACAGATACACATAAGGACATAAGTTTCAGTTCCGTCTTTTTGTAGACTTCATGAGTAGTACGTAAACGTTTCAAAGTTCTGCTTTAACGTCACCGACAACAAACATTTCCATAAGACACTTCGCCATAATTGAGCACAGTCCAACACATGTTATAGCCCAGGTCAGGAGGGTCATGAATCCAGGTCTGTCCTGCCAAGACGTACGACAGCATCAGTCATTTCAGTGCCCCAAAACAACAAATGTTTACGTTCAAGTGTAACCATAGCAATTATGACGGGCGTGACAGTATTATAGAGAAGCATCTGACTATAACGAGAAAGATCGCTGTTTGTTTCCTGTTTCCAACCAACAGTCATGAGTTTCTTGTATTTTAAGCACAACCACGATCATCCCTGAACCTTAAACAAGTGTTGATGACGATGAATCATGTGCAGTGTGTGATTACACAGGACCTCATTGTGTGGTCAAAAAATACAAAGTTGTAATTTACGAGGTCATTTCTTTCTTTACATCTTTTGTGCTAAAGCTGGGAGTACTAACTAGTTTGTACAACGTGGCTAAAGGCACAATCCCCCCCCCCCAAAAAAAAGGCATTCATAGTGTTCCACTGGTTTGTACGTACCAAAAGCGAAAAGAGTATTTGTGTGAAGAATGGAAAAACAGAGCTTAGAGAGAAGTTCAAACCCTCCACACCTGGTCAGTCACTGTGTGAAGATACCATGATTGTTGAATTGTCAATTCAGGAGAGTTACAAAAAGCCAGACATCACTCTTCCAATTATGAAGCTGGACAGGTGTGGTGGAAGGGGATTTCAGATACTGTTTGACCATCCGACAGGCACTTTGATTGACACCTTAAGGCTCATGCTCTGATGTTTTTGCATTGTCACATCTTTTACTGTGTCGACTGTACAGACCGTGCAATTTTCTAAAACCTAGCTTGCTAATGTTTGCTACACTGAGTAGTACTATAGAATTAACAATTGTAGAAACAGCAATAGAAGTAGTGGTCTAGTGAAAATTGAAACACATGACATGACAAGTTAAATTACTGATAAAATGAGTAAGTGTTGCAATAATTAGGTACCCCAAATGCACCTTGTTGCAGAGATAAGCCTTTCTTGCACTAACAAACCTCCAGGGTGACCTGCAGCAAAGCCTTTTCTCTCTTTATGAACCAGCTTTGAATAATTACGTACCTTTTACAGTACGGTTTCCAGATCATGGCACTTCACAAACAAAGACCTTTACAGGGATCTGGAGGGCTGCAACATCTCTTCAGTGTTACTTGCGTTCGAGGTGCATAGAGAGAGGTAGTTTACTTTGGCAGCAGAGCTCAGTCAAGCAGGGATTTGAAAGGAGATCAGAAGGTTTCACATTGCGGTCACTTTGTTTGATTACACTTAATTCCTCTGAGTGCCACTAACACGCTTTCCTTTGTTGATTAGCTACGAGTGACAAAGAGCACACAAAAGCTGCTCGTTAGATAATGGCTCCAACCTGAGGCTCCGCTAAAATACACGTTCCAAATGATCACACGTTTCTGAATGGCTGCAAAACCCACACACAAAACAATTACTACATGAATGAAAAGATAAATAAAGCAACAAAATGTGTTATCTCACAGGGGCTAAGATTATGCAAGCAAAGGGTTAGAAAGTTAAATGTGGCTCTGTGCCCTTTGCTCTTCTCCTTGAGGTTTTGTTTGTTTAACAGCATTAGATCCTGGAAGCTCTTAGAGGTGCTAAAAAGAGGGGGCAGGCTGGGTGTCAGGAGGATGTTCCTCTTCCTAAAACCAAAAGGTGGCATTTGTTGAGTGGGTTTTGGTTTCTGACAAAAAAGGAAGTTCGTAGCTGATATTTTTGAAGCAGAAATGTCGAACATTCGCTGGTCCTAGCTTCTTTAATGTGCAGATTTTCTGCTTTTTCTGTTTTATACAATTGTAAATGGAATAATTTGGGGTTTTGGACTATTAGTCAGACAAAACAACCAATCTGAAGTAATCTCATTGGACTCTGGGAAATTGTGATGGACTATTTTTCACTCTTTTTTGGCATATATTAAACAATTAATTGAAAGAAAAAATTAAATAATTGTTGCAGCTCCTTTTTCATCAATCTAAGAAATCCTTTTATAGCTATTTTAATTTAAAAGTACAAATGTATGTATTGGGAATGATAAAAGTGACAAATCAACAAGAGGCTTTATCCATGCAAGTGGCCCTGTGAGGCTGTACTATCCATTACTAGTTTGGTCTATATAAGATCAGAAAACAGTGATTTCTTTTGATTTTCAGTTTCTCAAAGCCCAAGGTGTAATCACAAGTCTTGTGTCTAACCAACAGTTCAAAATTCAATGTGTTATAATATATTTCTACTTGAAAAAATGACTTAAATTAAAGGAATAAATTGTGAACACAGTATATAAAACATCAATGTTGGATTAAACTACAAATTCAGCTACAGAAGCACAGAAAACTTAGACCACACATTTAGAAGATAATACTTTCATCGCACAGTCAATACAGCCTGAAAAAAACTAATCTTCCAAATGCCAGCCAACCAGCTTATCATAACACAAATGTTTCCATGTAAAAATAGTTTTTTTAGTGGTTTGAGGAAAGCTGTGATGACAACATAACAAACCCTGTAAATGAGCATGGTAATTTCACTTTTGGTAAACACTGAGGTTGGACAACACTGGTGGTAAAATGGGGTTTCACAAAGAAGGAGGTCCACAATGACAAGCCGAGAGCTGAGGGTCCTGTCAAACTCGGTTCCACTTCTTCTCCTTCTCATAATACAAACTGAGCCCTGACAGACAAAGATCAACACTGGCAAGAGTTTCGCTGGAGCCAAATGGCGGCTGCACACCTCATGTCTCTGCAAACGCAGCATGTCTCCACCTTACAATGACCAACACAGAGTGAACCGAGCCGAACAGCTGAGAGCAGCCAGCTGGCCAATTTACACGCAAACAGAGTAAGTGAGAGTTGAAATATGCCCTTCTAGGAATGTCTCAGATCTATTAAACTGAAGACACGCTAGATTAGAGAGAAATATTGTCCTCATTAGCTCTGGTTTAGCATCATCTGGTGCTAAATAGTCTGGATCACACTGGGGGTTTCCAAGATGTATGAGCAAGTCCTGCAGTTTATTCCTCTATAAGTAGCAGGCAACCAAAACAATCAAACATGTTAATTGGGCTGCAACTAATGATTAAAAAGAATATTTGGCATTGTTGCTTGAAAAATTAGCTGAAAAACTAAAAAAATTATCAAAATAGTAGATAAACTAATAGATTAATTGGCTAATTGTCTCAGCTCTAGCGTCATTAAAAGAAAAGGGAAATTGTCTCTCTGCAAAGCCAGGAAAGGAAAGGAAGAAAAATGAAACAGCAGAGACAGGGATGGAAATACAATTTGCAACAGTTTTATGAAGTGTAGCCAGTTCAACTTGAAAATCACTTTGCATCACTGAATATAAGCTTTATTTCAGGAAAATTGCCCCTTATATTTTAAGACTTTAAGATTTTTCTGCAAATATTATCAAACACAGCAGTGAGCGTATTTTTACAGCACTGTTAAGTTTTGTTTCTGCTAAGCCCAGCCAATGAGTGTACACAGGTATCTCATTAGAATCTTTTCTTTGGCTGGTTAACCACCACCAAACATACACAGCTTGGCTTCCCGCCTGCTAAAGAAGTACTAATGTCAAGATTAAACATTGTGGTTTTCCCCCAAAATGAGGCCAGAGCACGTACACACACAAACATCAAACAGATCGGCTGCTGAACCTGCACCATAATGCTCTGCAATTAGTTTGTGTTTTATTTGATGATGATGTTTTATGCCCCAAGGCTCTTTCAGCTACGTGACGAATTTGTCCCGCTAACCTCATCATACAATCCCATCCTCCAGCTGCAGCTCTCCCCACCTCTTGCCACAATGTCGGATTACTGCAGAGAAAACATTTGTCCCGTTTCTACTGTATTAACATCTACCGTACTGCAGGTTAAGAGTTAACAAAACCCCATCAGCTCATCGCGTCTCTTTTGATAGCCAAACCGCAAAAACACATGAATCAGAGGATCACATTTCCAGAATGCATGTGACACATTGAAATAAAGAAAGCAGAATCTACTTTTAATTACATATAAAATGTTTTCTCTTTAGTGTGAAAGATTCTGCTGATTTATAGAGATGAAAAGAAATGACAGATTAACTGGGCCAGCTTGCTTCTGTGGCTTGGATGCAAAATACATAGAAAAAAAAAAACACATCTTAAGGAAGTGTTAAAACCAAACACCAGACAAAGCTCAAGTCAAGACCAAAACTGTAGCGTGGGCGACAACAAACTTGTAGACAAATGTTTCAATTCTTTTACAAAGATCCAAAATTGTGTTTTCCAGCAGAATAAGACGGAACTGTGAAATACATCTAGTTTTCAAGACCCAATTTCCTTTAGCGGTTTTAAGCGGCTGGGGAGACTTAGTGTCCCAAGAAGGACGCATTTACAATTAAAAGTGTATGTCTGAGGGACGCTTTACAAACTAATGGAAGTGTACACAGTCCAAACTTTGACAGAAAATATTAAGCAAAATAACAATATCAGCTAAAAGATTGAGTCACAAACTGGAGTTTTGAAATGTACCGCAGTCCTGATATCAGATCTGCTCCACAGAGACAAAGCCACCTGTCTCCAGCAACATGTCAGTTTCTTTGATTAACATTCCTGCCCGGGACTCATTTAGCAGCTCTGTCAACAGGTGGACGCAGGGAGACAGGCGGCTCACAGACAGAATTATTGAAGGGAATTCTGACTGTGTCCTTCATCACCGCTAATAATGAGACAGGTGAAAGAAGGGGCTGAACCTGTGAGTTTCCCCTCTGATTTCCTCCCATTCCACCCCCTCCTCCCTTCGACAAAGAGAGGAAAACACACTCTGTGTGTGTTTGCATGAGACAAAGAAATAAAGAGGGAGATAGAGAAAAAGACAGAAAGTGTGTAGATGTCAGAAACATGAGAGAAAGTACTACTAGTGGTGTTGATTTGGCACAAGGACCTTTCAATTTTTTGTTTTTCTAAAATAAAAAGGGAGATTTTTTTCTTCTTTCCAAGGACCCCGGGTCAGAAAATCCTGTGAAAGCAACAGCTGTTGTTTCCATTTCTCCAAACAAAGGCCAAGGACCCACTGGAAGCTGATACGCCATTCAGGGACGGTTGTAAAACGAAACAGGCGCGGAGGAATGAGTCTGTTCTTCTCTAAGCCATGACAATTTGTCGCTTCAGGCAAAGATAGTCCAATGAGAAGAGAATATCTAATGGCAGAGCTTTTTAGTTTCAACTAAGAAGCAGGGGGAAAAAATAAAACTGTGTATATCATCAGACACGGGATGATTCATTTATTCATCTCGGCTGCCAGAGAGGAGGTGCCAAACAAATGAGTGAAGAAAAGCACAGAAAGCGAGAGGCGCACAAACAACTGGACTTTTTCAACTTGTGTTTTGCTCGCACTTCACAGCTAATAATTTGAAGATAGGGGAATCGTATATCTCCACACCAGACGGTGCCATTTTCATTTTGCAAATAAACAAACATTATTTTCAGTGTTTGGTTTTGCAAATCTGGAACTAATTGCCTAGTTCATAAATCTCACCGTAGACCTTGTCGTAAAAACATATACCACAACCCTGTCCTGACTTCATACTGATAGTTCAATTCAAATAGTGAGAAATCGAGCTTTACAGCATGAGTGATGTTATCCCTTTGCCTGCTGCCTGAAGTGCAACAGTAGGTCAGACACTAATCTAAATATTTACTTCCTTCTCTCTACAAATCCAGTTTCATGGTTCTGTGTTTGACTGTGTCAGTAAATAATCTCGTGGCTCAGAGTTAGAAAGAAGTCCATAATTCTCTGCTGTGTTGCCATCTCGGACCACACCAGAGAAATTAATATCTGGAGCCGTCCACAAATTGAAAAGTGTTGCAATTGGTCTGTTTGAAGATAACCGCAGGCTTTTGAGAAGAGAGAACAAACAACGGCAGAATGTATTTGAGTCTGCACTGTAGCCATGAATAGGGAATTTTTTCCCCTTCTAAATATGAGAATATGACAGCATGCTAGCTGTTTCCACCTGTTTGCAGTCTTTATGCTAAGCTAAGCTTAGTAGTATTTCCCAAAATCTTCTTCCAAGTTTTCTAACTTTTGTCATTGTGTGTGTGTGTGTGTGTGTGTGTGTGTGTTGAGGGGGATTGAGGGCTAAGTGGAAGCAGCTGGCTCCAGAGGTTTACCTATTTGACTGCCGCCAGCCCTGAACTGTCTGCTGCTGCCTGACTGATCCACGCCAGGGGCCTCAGTATTGCAAAGACTCTATAATCCCATTTAATCATTAAAAATGTCTGGAAATTCATGCCAATTTCATAATTTATAAACTTTGTCCCAGAGGTTAAAAAGGAAATCAGCTCCGCAGACTCTGCAATAAATGTGACTTACATAACTCAACCAGCTGAGCACAATATATTTTTATCTAAAGTATTTTGAATTTAGGCCTATTTGTATTTTGAATCCTGTATAAAGATTTAAAATGTGTAGTTCAACATTTTGGGCGCTGCACTTATTCGCTTTCTTGCCGAGAGTTATCACTCTCACGTCTGTTCAATAGGAAGCTACAGCCAGGAGACGGTTATCTTAAGTTACAAGCACACTAATATGTTTTTGTTTTAACACACATAACTTTTGCTACGTTTACGCCTAGCACAATACTTCAGTGTTTTCTAACCCTATAAAATGGAGCCCTATGAAAATGCTGCTGACCTTGTTTTAGTTTAAAAACTTGAACTCGTTTTAGTGGGACGTTTTAAAACGATAAAACAGACACCCACGTTCGCTTCCTGATTGGTTCGACCTTTTCCCGGAATAAAACACAGACATCAGCCGTGTTCTTCAGCATAGCATAAAGAATAAAAACGGGGGGAAACAGCTAGCCTGGCTCTGTCCATAGTTAACTAAATCAACCTACCAGCACCTCTAAAGCTCACTATTCACGAGTGAAAACTACAAGTTGTGGTTTTACGGGGAGTTCTGTGCAGGACTATTACTTGTCTAGGCACAGTGACTTCCTCGTGCCACTCTTGTGCAGCACTAAAAGCACATGTGAACAGCTATTTTCCTTCTTAAATCTCTCCCTCTCTTTCTGTGTTGCTTTTTGTCTCATTTCTGCTGACACAAACACTCCCATTTCATGCCAAAATGTTGGCCTGTTCACTTTCACGCTTGCTACTCCTGCGCCCTGCCCCTCAAAACACACACAGACATCCACACACACAACTTCTCTGTTTCTTGCTCCAGACATTACTAGCTCACTGTTGTATGCTCCGCCTTCCTCTGCTGTTCCTGCAGTGTCTTTAACATGACATATGAGCAGCTCAAGAAAAGACTCGCTCAGCTTTCCACCTTTACTAGAGAGCTGCTAAGCTGGATTTCCATGTGAGGTGGGAAAAGGGGCCTAAATATGATCCAGGAAAGAGTCGTGGTGGAATAGGTTTTTGCTCCTTTTTAACATTGTTATCATGTTTTTTTGTTGTTGCACATTTTACATTTCTATTCTGGTTTGTTGACTCACAGCACATCACCACATTGTTTTCAGGCAGTAATGAACTGTTACACATGGTGGAAAATGAGGGCACACATCCAGCGCACCCTCCCCCCCCCACCCCACCCCTCATGTAACGCTTATTGCCACCAAATCACGGGTTACACGTTTTAACCTCACTTCCCTGTGAGCAGTATCACCTCTACCGTTTCCAGCTAACAAACGTCACTGCTGCATGTATGCTGCTCCGAACAAGAGAACTGTCAGAAAATCTCCCTGCTTCTTCTTTTTCTTTTTTTAAGCTTGTGGGTTCAATCTGTCATCCTAAAACAATGCAGAGACATCTGAAAACCTTCCTGCTCCATCATGAACTGAAGCACAAAGAGGGCTTTATTAATGACCCTGAATCACCAGCCTTGCTCTCAGTTGCTTTGGTAAACTGGTCCATTGTGTGTAGCACCTTTACAGCCCGAGTGGGATTATTTATTATGTGTTTAGTTCATGTCAGCCGAGTTTATTACAGATTCATCATGTTTTGTGCCTTTGTATTTCGCAATTTAAGACACAATTTGACTGAAAAGATTGCAAAGTTTGAACCATTGTGGGAATAGATTTCAATGAAGTATAGCACAAATGTTTAACATTTTCTTTTAAGCTCTATTTTTTGTGTAATAGGAGATACTTTTTAAAACACATGAAATGTGTAATAATCACTGTCGAGAAAGAAACGATTGCTGCGTTAAGTAGTATTACCTAGAAAATCTAAACAAAAACAGCACAAAGACACTTTTGTTTACTTGGAATATGTCTCTTTAAATCAAGTAATTGCTTCCTGTTCCAAGTTACACTCAGCACTTCTTTTACTGCCACTTGTTGGACTTCAAACAGAGACGTCCTCCGCTCTGAACCTCTTTCAGCTGAGAGGTGAAGTGCAGCGCGCTGAAGGCTTTCGGATGTGTTTGCTCTTGGGATTTCACTTGAAGATGTTTACAAATGCCACTGCAGGGAGCACAACGGCAAGAAAGGAGATTTAAACCACTGTTTTGAATGACACACTGAGATGAAACATTTACTAATCTCTTGAGTACATAAATGTTATGTCACTGAGAAGTATACAGTACAAAGACTAACTGATGAATAAATACCATAATTATGCAATTGTAATAATGTTAATACCTTTTACTGTAGGGATTAGGCTGTTATAACATGGTTTAAACATGAATGTTGAACCTGTACTCCCATTAAGATTTTTGAATATACATTTAAGGAGCTGGAATAATTGTCCAAATAATATAAACACACAAACACACACACACACACACACACACACTTATAGACACTCACTTAAACTTAACTCAGCTATGTGTTGACTTTGTGTTGAGGGATAAGACTTGGAGCCAGTGTTGTGATCAGTACCTTTCACAGCTTCCAACGCTTGGCCATTTCATTCATTTCTTTGGAGGCTCCCATTTGTGTTTGGGTTAACAAAGCCACATCAACTCACACACTGACCCAACATATTTATGACCTACAGTCTGTACAGAGGCTGTTGTGCATGAGCCCGCACTGCTGCTTGGCCTCCGCTGTGAAAAGAGGGGGAGCATAAAAGAGGAAATGAATGTGTGAGGGATGAATACGTGGCCCTTGGGGTCAGCTTAATGGAGTGAGACCTCGGCCCCTATTGACTTCCACTGCCAAACTATTAACTCCCCACAACTCCCGGGCTACAGCCTCATTATTCATGTCAGGCTTAAAGTAGCACATTAACTGTTTATACACATTTTGTGTTGTTGTGTTGTTAACTTTTGCAGGTAGATTCTTCAGAAACTGCAAAATAATCTATTTGAACCCAACGTTGAGTGTTAAAACCTGAGTAAAAGTCACTTTTAATACACCTATTAAAGTTAATGTGACACTTTTGGGTCGTTTTAAACAATTGCCTCGTCAACACTTGTACCTGTCACTACAAATTAATTTAAAGATACTGCTTTTTTACTGAAATACAACAAACAACAAATATGTTAAATGCATTTCCTACTGCATAATGTGTTTTCAAAGTTTTTAAATCTTCATTATTTACATCAGCTTGCACTCCTCTTCCCCTTTTAAAGCACATTAACCAAACAATTGTTGCATTATATACAGAAACGTGTAATCCCATGGTGTGTGTGCTTGTGTGTGTTTTAGAGCTGCAACTAACATGACTATTTTCATTATCGATGAATCTGTCGATTATTTTCTCCATTAATCATTTGGTGTACAAGACAACAAAAGAGACAAAGTGACATCATTACACATCTTGTTTTGAATGTACAAAACCTCAAAAGATTCAATGTACTACAATGTAAGACAAAAATTATTTTAAAAAGCTAATCCTGACATTTAAGAGACGGTAAAACACAGCAGAGCAATTATAAATATGAGACAGGATTTTACAACTCTGGAAAATAATCATGGCAGAAATGATTCAATTTTTTTGTTGGGATATTTACACAAAGTAATCCACCAGAAATATGCACATATTCACACATATTTGATTGACCCTATTTGATTTCCTTTTGCCTTATGCTGGCAGGAAGGTTGTTAGGCAATGATGCAAAGACTTTGTGTTGAGTTTGCAAAAAGTGATCATTGGGAAGCTTAAATTGCTTTGCATTTACACAGCTGCACATTGATTTTCCTAAAGATTCATGTAGCCTTCTGAGATGTCATGGCAGTTAAGAATGACACTGTTTTGAATGTGTGTGTGTGTGTGTGTGTGTGTGTGTGTGTTTGAGGGTGTTATTAATAACCAGCCAGAGAGGTAACGTTTCTTTAAGACAAGCCCATAAATGGTGGCCCGGTCACCACCTCCTTCGTTGAGAAGGGGCTGGCTGCAGTTCGAGTTTTCCTTGGCGGGTCAAGCCTGCCATTGAAGTCTGAATGGGCTGCCATGGCGGATTACACTGCACAGCTGTCCCCCTACCGTGGAAATTAAGTTATGCCCCGTGTCAGCAAGTTTTGTGTTTTCCTCTCTCTGTCTCTTTCTCTGTCTCTCATCCCTGCCCCTCCCCCCTTTCCTCTGACCCTCTCCTCTAATTCCTTGAATTGTGGAGGCCTCTCAAAGTGCACAGCTAGAGGAGGCTTTAAGAGGTAGATGTTTTTTTGTTTTTTTCATGCTGGGAAAAAGTGATGAGTGGCTTAACAGCTTTGGTGCATTTATCTCTAAGAGAAAAAGGCATGAAAAGTCTCCAAACTTTCTACAAAACACACACAAAAAATCGACTTACTATGAAACTACTCTACTATAATCCACAGACACTCACTTCCAGTTGCACATGCAAGCGTTTGCATACACACACGTAAACACAAACACAAGCAAACAAACAGAGTTGACACTGACTCGTTGTCTCGGCGGCTCTTGGCTCCTGCTGCACTTGTGGCCCCTGCCTCCTGTTTTGTTTATTTGTGGGTGAAGTTGTTTGTGTTGTGGTCAAAGTGAAAGGCAAACACTCCAGCCCCTCCAGTGATGTGTGAACATGCTGGGAATGTCCCCCTGAGCCCACACAGCAGCTGGACCCGCCGGCTGACAGAGGATGCAGATTCACTCCGGCCTGGCGGACAGAGCATGATAAACTGCTAAACACTTCAGTTAAAGGGCTCTAAAGTACAATTCACTGCACAAAATCCCCATAATATATCTGTGGAGAGTTGATAGGGCTGATCCATAACAATTACACAAAATAAAACATTGCCATGTGCTCAGACATCTGTCATTCAATCCCTTTATTCATTCAGCTGTTTCTACACAAACATTTACTTACACATATAATTTGTGTTTCATATAGCCATGCATCCAACAATGTCAGACAGAAGCAAAGCACTTTTGTTGAGGTTGTTTCCTCTATCCTCTATCACATCAAAAAGAGTAATTTGTCATACTTTTAGGTTAACAATAAAAGTATTACTCTTTATTGCAACTAATCCAAATTAAACTACAAAATACGTAGTTTTGTTCTTGTTCTCTGGTACGACAGAAGCATTCTCTGATCTGACGCCCCAGCCAGCAGGACAACAGTACAAGTCACTGCTGACTTGTGGGTTCATTGTGTGGGTTCAAATTCAATTTTAGTTAAGGTTAGGGAAACGTTGTGTTTTGGGTTAAAATACTTTGTAGCTTTGTTGACATGGTTACAATAATAACACATGGTTAGGGTTAGGAAACAGTCATACAATGGTTAAAAGAAACCAATGTTGACTGGAAATGAACCTCTGTTTGCTGTGTTTCAGTTGTAATGCTTAAGATTTTTGTGAAATCAAAATCTGTTTTTCACATAGTTGTATGTAAAAAGAGTCCATCGCATACAATGTGTGTTTGTTTGGCTGCACTGTAAACATACACACCAGTTGTGGTGTTTGATGCTGTATTCTGGGACCTGTAGTATTAAACCACATTTGCAGACCATAAGTAACCATTGCTGTTGCCAAATCAATCAGGAATGAAATCTTAAGGGTTATTGCTTTAAAGTTGAATGTTTTGCTGGCCATCCCATCCAGCCTGACCTCCTCCCTACGTAGGCCAACTAATAAAGTCACCTGACTTCCTCCTTTCCTCCCAACATAATTGCTGCAACCAGTACAGGGCTTTATCACATGAACGTAAACAGATGCTGTTTTTGGGGCACTTGCTAAAATGACTAATTCTGTTGTTCTTCCCGAGAACACAGCACTGGACTGTGTAGCCTTATTACCAACCTTTTTATTTTACCTACAGTACCAGTCAGAAGTCAAACTTTTGTATATCCCTATACCTCCTGCATATCATTACCTCTATTTTCATTTCTTTCATGTTTTTCTTTTCTCACTAGATCCGATTACTGCCACAAAGAGACTATATTTCTACAGGAATCATGAAAGTTTCATCTTAAGCAAATGTTTCTTCTGAGACATGTTGATGCTGCACAAACTGCACACAAGGCCCAGTAAAATCTGATTTAGTCAAACCGCACTCGCAGTCATTCAGATTTCATAGCCACAGCTTTGGGATACTGTAGCAAAAAAGCCCTCACAGAAACACACTTTTCTGGTATGTGTTATATTTCCTTCTGTAAAAACAATCCCTCTTCAAGCTGTAGAATCTCAATTTCTTTCCATTCACTAACAGATAGATAAGGGAGCTGTGTTGTTGGTGCTATCTACTGTTAACATATTTTGGATTGAAAAGTAATTTGCCAGTATTCAGGGTGTGATAGTGAGGCAGCGCTACATGTAACTGGATACATCTCTTAGCATGTGTAGTCTCGAGAGGGATAATTGTGTTATTTTCAAATTCCTGTCTGCACAAAAACTATTCATATTAGAGTAAATGTCTTTGATTCTTAAAAACACAAGAAAGTTGTATTTGCAGTCTTTTTGCTTCACAAACCAATGGTTTATATTCTTCTGCAGCTAAACTATGTTTGAAGGTATTTTTGATTTTTCAAACACTACACCATACAACTAACAAAAACAGTGTGACCCCCTTTGTGAAACATTCAACAGCAACATTTTAAACAGTGAATATATCAAATGGCTGCCACAAACAGTCAGGTAGCAAAGCGTTCTCTTGGTGACAGTGGGATTAGTGCTGCAGGTTTTCTCTCAGGACCCGAGGAGTCGGGCTGCAGCTTGAGTAACTGGATTACAGGCCTTTTTCTCATTTCAAAGGGTTGTGAACTCAGCAGAGGTCTTGCATGATGAAATCAAAGTGGCAGCTGAAATAGAAGGGAGAAAAACAACAAGAGTTTCTCGAAAGTCTCCTGGCATCGGCCAAGCAGCTAATGAGAGAGATGCAAAATCAATGATCTTTGCTTTGCTATGTCAGTGGTGTCTCCTTCGAATGGCATGAATTCAGAGAGCGACCCCTAAGCGAGGGCGAGGAGAAGAGTACCATCTGGAGAACTGAAATAACTTATAATACAGAAACACATGCCAAGTGAAAATCACAAGACAATAACTAACAGCAATATACCTCTTTCATGACTACCTTTTAACAAAAGTGCGCCTAAGCTATGGCTGGAGCCCAGAGGGGAGTCGAGGTGGAGCCCATTCCATCGAATACCCTGTGGTAACTTTAGGGGATTATTTCCAAATCCTTTCAAATGAACTTTCCATCTCAGTGCCTCCTCCTCCGTGTCAGCCATTCCAACTGTCCAACCATTTCTACATCACTTTCTGCACAACTTTGCATGGAGCCAAGACCAAAACAAATGTCTGTGAGAAATATGGTCAGTGCACACCAGGAGTACGGAGCTCAATATTAGGAATTAGGAGTAGTTTTTACTGCGCAACATGTATGTAACACAAAACGTACCTTCAGACTTTTCATAGCTTGTTTATAAAGACTAAAATCAAAACAAAATATATTGTATGTTCCAGCTTTAAGTCTTTAGAGAACACACTGAAACACAGAAGCATTTCAGAGATTATATTTTGATTGAGGAATAAAAATTAAAAAAAGCTAAACAGCTTTGAGCTGAATATGTTCCATACAGGTTTTCCATTCACCTCTGCATGAAAAAACACCACCCCAGCTGATGGCAGGACTTAACTAAAAGCACAGCAAGGAAAAGTAGGGTTAAGGTCAAATATTCCGTGTTGTCTTAGAGTAATAAAGAATTCATGTTATTATATAAGGCAATTTACACTAGTGAATAAAGGAAGAAAGAAAGAGCTAAGATATTTTTTGAAATACTGTAAGGATTACAAGAAGTCTACACCATGTTTTGAACCCACCGCACGGATGGTTGAGAGAGCTGCACCTTTGTAAACATTGTGCTGTGATATGCATGGGGTGAAGGGGTGAAGTGATCTGCATGGGGTGAAGTGTGGGCCGTTTTGTTCAGGAGGCCAAAGAAACAGAGCTTGGAATTGAACTGAGCTCACTGAAGCAAAGTTGATGGCAGAGATACCTTACACATGCTCAAAGAGCTGGAACACAAACAGCCACAGTTTGTAAATTAAACCGAGAACCACCCCGCAACACACACACACACACACACACACACACACTACTGTGTATGTGGAGGGCATTTTAACGGCAGCATGTTTTCATATTTCTGGGGTACTTTTTGTGGCTGCTTCATTTATTAAATGTGCCTAAAATCGTACCATGATGTCCACTAAAAACCTAAATAAAAATATTTTGAGAACTACACCAACAAAAAGCATTCAAGTGCTCACTGTACACCATTTCCATTTTATGAAGAGCAGGCAAGTTTTGTGAGATTCTTTGCACCTCATTCATCCATTCACACACCCTGCATTATTATAGCCTAATCAACGCATGCTGCGCTTTCTCTAAGTGCTGAAACTGCCTGAACAAATGCAAGAGGGAAAAGAAAGACAAGGAGGAGGAGGAGGAGGAGGAGGAGGGGACCGGCTGGGCTACAGAGCTATTCTCCTGCTGGAAAGCTTAATGCACGGTGGACTGCATACAGACACTGCAAGAAACCAACATGGTATTTTATTTAGGGATGTTTTTTAGCATATATACAGCTCAAGAGTTTTAGTTGTATGTAACTTTTTAAATGTTTACTGTTAGAGGTAAAAACATTGGAATATAAATGTCAAGGTTGTATTCATTTTTTATTTTATTTCGTGAAGCGAAAAAAAATAGGAGGCACTGAAAAAAACTAATCCAGTTAGAATTTATATATAAATTTAACAAAAACACAGTGGCTGTTAAGTGTGGATTCGAGATAAAAGATCCCTCACCAGGCCTGTCATGTGTTTTCTTCTTCTTTTCTTGCAGTGGAGGGTTGAGACCCAAGCGGCAGCAGATCGTTCCCACATGCTTCCCCGCCGCTCGGCTCTCCAGAGGTGTCAAGCCAGCCTGAAAGAATGAAGTGCCTCCCTATTGTGCTACCCAACTATTATGTGCTTAACATTTCCATGACAAAGATGCCACTCGACTTCTCCTCCATCCATTCAGCTGGAGGGCCCTTGTCCCCCCTCTAATAAAACATTTTGCAGCAAATCATTGATTTAAAGCCCCTGAAGCAGACTAAAGAGGCATTATCTGCAATATCTCATGAAAATAATATTAATAACAAATCTGCTCAAAAAATGATACACCCATATTCACAGTTAACAGCTGCAGACATTATTTAAATACAAGCCTGAATAAATGCACGTTGTACATTATAGGCTAATTCCATCCAGTTAAAGGAATGCTCCATAATCTACTTTAACAGCACAGCTTCCCCCACAAGACTGAAATCATTGACAGACATTGCTGTAATTTAAATACATAACAACTAACTTTAATAATAACTTCAAGCAACTAATTTGTCTGATGCTGTAAAATGTTTG
>JAVQJL010024620.1:0-26611 GCA_036024295.1 Nannoperca obscura | reverse complement strand
CCCCCCCCCCCCCCCCCCCCCCCCCCCCCCCCCCCCCCCCCCCCCCCCCCCCCCCCCCCCCCCCCCCCCCCCCCCCCCCCCCTACTATCTTAATGTACTTTCTGGCAGCTGTCAGAACTAAAAGTAATTTTTTAAACACGACATGGCCAATTAATGAATCATTAAAAAGAAAATCATTAGGGGAAAAAAGCAATACAGGTTCAGGATGGGAGTCAAATAAAATCTGTGAATAAATTTATAGTTGACCATTTCATGAATAACATTTTGAGACACCTGAATATCTGAGTCCCCACAGCGCTGATGGGAAAGCAGGGAATGATGTTTGGGAGTCTTTTGGCAGTAGGGATCAGGTGGGAGTTTATCAAGCAATATGCTGCAGAGGGAAGTTCAAGTGAGAAAAGAAAATGGGCATCAATGGTGCATTCCAGTAATGCGTCTGTGCCCTGAGATACAGTGGAACAAATGGCTTTGTACGTTTTTCACTACTCCCCTCTGTTACCAGAAATGTCTTTTCTTTCTTCCTCTCAAATAGACCCCTGTTGTCATGCCATCACAGATATGTTGGGAGTATCTTTTCTTTGAATAATTTACATGATTATTATTGAGGAGAATAATGGTGGCATGTGTTGTCTCATCCCCCTGTGCAGTATAAAATTCCCCTGGTTTCATCAGAGGACAGTAGATACACTGCCTTCTGAATCAGGTTTTGCATGACGGTGCTGCTGCTTGGCCGTGACATCGCGCTCATTATCTTGGTGGTGTGTTAAACGGATTGCCAGACACCTCCAGTTCAAGTCTGAAAATACCACAAGTGAAGTCATTTTTCGTGTACGAGCAAGAGAGACATCCTTAGAAAATCCAAAGTGTCCTTTGGATTACTGTTCTGCAAATAAGCACTGGTTTTGGCAGACAGGTGGAAGGCAGCTATTTTTAGACTGCCTAGTGGGTGCAGTGAAGGAATTGCATTCACAGTTTGTTCAGATGGCAGAAGAAGTCAGGATGAATAATAATCATGGTAGAAAAATGCTGATAGCTGAAAAGCATCACAGGCATGATTTGACGTTATTGGAAGTGGTATTTAAACTGAGGAAACATCAGAGTGTTTACCAAATTTCCTCCCTCCCTCCCTCTGGGCCACGCAATCTCCCCAGCACATCTTTCCTCTAGTTTTCTTTCCCACTTACTGAGTCAACAGTCGACAGCTGGGAGTGGAGCAAGGGATCTCGTAGGGGGATGAGAGTCTTATGTAACAGTTGGTGTCAGGCTAGAATGCTATTAAGATGTCTTGTGGAGCTCTGCAGAGCAATCAACACTGGCTGAGTTGGCACCACGCTGGAGTGCACGTGACTACGTGCAATGAGGATACTTCAATTTTAAGAGAAGGCTCCAATGAAAAGACTCAAGTCTGATGTAATTATGTGTAGCCTTTGTGAAGCATGTCAAATACAGACTTCCGAAGATTTGTCAAACACTTGTTACACTGTCTCAAGCATTAATGTCATTGAATACATTCAAGAGTAAATATTAGTAACATAACTATTGTGTAGGTGAGCTGGGAGACATGGCTAAAAACACAACATTAAGATTATGTTCAGTACATATTACAACCTGCAAATTCACATACATTATCAAGTGATCTAATTCAGCAATTATCAACGAGCATGGGCCATGGAGACAGTGGTACTGACAAATAAAAAAAAAAAAAAATTAATTTAGAAAACTGGTTATTTTTAAATCTAAATGTGCTGCAATCTTTTCAGATGTGGTGCCAAAAGCATTGAAGCTCCAGAGACACACAAAGCACCTGGGATATTATGTTTCTTTTCTCATTTATTTGTTAAGGTGGTCTTCGGGAATGCCTTAAGGTAGAAAAGGTTGAGAACTCCTGGTTAATTGATGATCAGTGAATTGATTCAGTTGAAACTGGTGTTCCTGTTGTTACTCATCAGACACAATTTCTCGTTTAAAACAATGACTTTGATAACTGATGTTAGTTTAGAACTTAAAATCTTATTACAAAAAGAGTAAAATAAAAAACCATTATGATCATATTTCCATAATATGATTTTGCTAAAAGTTGACAAATAAGTTGATGAATCACTGCAGCCCTAGCCCATAATATACATAATATACTAACACTAAACAGGTAAATGATAATGTGTACTAATCTGATATGACAGCTGTGTAACATTAGATGTCAGCAGTGAGCCTTGTCAGCCCTGTGAGTATGAATTTCTCTCTGTTGTCTCTCTCAGGCACGCACCGAGGCTGGGCTGCTGTTCAGATGCGCCTCCTACATGAACTGGTGTACGCCTCCCGCCGCATGGGCAACCCCGGCCTGTCTGTACGCCACCTGTCCTTCCTGCTGCAGACCATGCTGGACTTCCTGTCTGATCAAGGTCAGCTCACAAACTCTCAGAAAGTAGCAATATTACACTTTTAAAACCCTGTCAGGTGCTTCCAGCTTCATGCCCAGCCTTATAAAAACTACAAAAAAACATCCGTCCTGTCCTTTGGTGATTGTGGCATTATATCTTGTGCTTAATAGTATGCGATGCACAACAAAGCCAGGTTTTTCTTGGCAGGAGTGCAAAATTGTGCTCTGACCAGAAATCCTGTACTGCCAGAAGATAGGGTTTTTACTGAAGCAGTGTGAGCCACACGGTCCACTGGCCATACAATAGAGGCAAGTGCAATCCTTGGTTGGCTACAGAGCATGAGAACGGGGGGTTGGGGGAGGGGGGTGGGAGAGAAGGAGGCGAGGTACGAACAAGATGAAGCAAGCTTACAGTATAAAATATTGAACATCAGCAAAGGGACTTCTGCAGCTGTGCTTAGGGTGCTGCTTATACAACAGCCCTGCTGGAATGATATTACTCTCAAGGGCTAGAAAAACACTACCAAATGATGACATTACTACTACTGCTGCTGCTGAGTGTTTTCTCACTAAAAAACTGACCTTGTAAGCTGAGTTCTTGAGCAATGTTTTTTTGCGAAAGAGCATTTCATATTTAGTTAGTGTAACTTTTTGGGCTCAGAGCGCTGCCCGCTGCAGTTTGTGTGCACTCCTTTGATTGCCTCTGCTCCCGTCTGCAGTGTGATATTAAAAATGTCAAAGGTTATTATAGGTTGTTCTAGTAGAATAAGTCCCCATTGATGTGTCTTGGGGTTTGTGTGTGTATATGTCAAGCTCAGAATAGAGTCGGTCAGGAAAGGACTTTTGTTGCTCTGATACAGTTAACAGCTTGCAGGATTGCTGTGCACATGTAGGAGGCATAGAAAGACATAGAAATGACATATAATTGGACAATATTGTTGAATTCAGACACTCAACATGTGACTATGGAGTAATAATATGCAGTCAGTCATCACACTGACTCCACAACGTAGTCAAGAAATGAAACTTTTAGATATTTGCTAAACTTCACCATCACTTGTGGCCTTCATTGGGGTCATCAATCAACACATGCATCATGTTACATAGGTAATTTAAATAGGATAAGTTTAAAAAGTAAAAAAAAAAGTAACAAAATAAAATAAACACAGCCAATCACATACATGCATATCAGCCAATTCTCAGACACACGTGTGATTTTGATGAATGGTCATGTGGTTTCATGCCCACATAATCCTGAACTGGTAGAAAGGCACAGGATGACACCATATTTGTTAAGAGTTAAGACTATATTTGTCATTCTAGTCATAAAACGAAACTATGTTTGGTAACTCCGAGACCAGCAGAATATTAAGCAAGACAAAAACTAGATAAATAAACAAGATGAATACGATCAGGTAGCATCCATCCCTATATAATTAAAAAAGGCAGGTAAACAGTGACAGTGCAAACAGTGCAGTTTAAAAAGATATTACTCAACATAATAGATACAATACAGAGACGTAGTGTCCTCTATCTGTATATAATACATGAAAGGCACTTATGCATGGCAGGGAAACCACAACAGTACAGTCTAACAGGGACAGCACGATGATTTTCTGAATCAAATGTATCCTGTATTGTAAGTAAGAATGGTGCATTAGCAGCTGTTGGGGATGGATGGGAGAAGCTAACTTTTGTAATATTCAGTCTTTAGTCCTCAACAGCTTTGGGAGGGTGGTGGGGGGTGATGGAGGCTACAGCTCTGGGGAAGAAACTGTTCTTCAGTCTATTAGATCGGACTTTGATGGATCTATATCTCTTCCCCGATTTCAGGGGCAAACATACTGTGTCCTGGGTAGGAGCTCAGCTCCCACAATCTTCTTTGCTGTTTTTACCTCCTGCACCAAGTCCCTCAAGTTCTTTCCAGTGCAACTGGCCCACCGGGCTGTGGCACAGAGAGGATACTCACTGTGGTGTTTTTGTAAAAGGAGCGGAGAGGGAAGTTTGGCCTGTCGCTCCATATACGGGACAAGTGGATCTGTGGGGATGTAACCTAGCTGAAATATAAAAAGTATTTTTCCAAAATATCTAGTATACTATGAAATCACATTGGAAGTGTCTAAAAACTAAAGTTAAAGAACTAGCAATGACAAAAATGATTAATTCTAAATTAACTTTTGAGATTAGAAGATCCAAGATTCTTCTTTTTTATGGGGTAAAATAGCATTGCCTCCTGTTTGGCTGGGCTTGCTCACCCCCGTACCCATAAAAAAACATTTTCTGTTTTGCATTCAGTGAGCTGATCCTTAATGCTGATACTGAGGGGATTAAAAGACTTCAGATGTTTTGTATAAATGAAGTCTATTACAGACTTATGATTGCGAGGTTCACTATTGGTAACTTGTTGAGGTTGGCATGCTCTAACAACTATGGAGTAAATATAGGCTCAATATGATTTGTAAATGTCTATTACATGAACTGTAACTGATAAATACATTTGTAACTGAAACCAAGATTTCAAAATAAGATTCGTAACTGAAAATTAAGATTGGTAATTATTATACCTACAGATTTTTAACTTCAACTTCTCAGATCTGATCCTTTTTGCTTCCTGTGCTTACAAATGAATCGTGTTACGCACGGATCAGGATCCTTTTCGCTTTTGGGATTTTGAGACTACGCTGGTTGCAGCAGTTTTCTCAGCAGAACAACAACTTTACCACCCAGCAGTAGCTGTGCTCTAATCGAGGAACGAGAAGCTGCTTTGTCTATCTAGAAAAACGACTTTACCAGTTTGAAGTTAAACACGAATACGCTAAAAGCCCAGATGTCCCAGTTTTCCACCAGCACAGAAATGCAGCATGCATTTATTAATCTGTGGAGCTGCAACCAGTGTTAATATAGTCTGAAAATATTTTTTCATTTACAAATCATATTGAGACTGTATTCACTCCATAAACAACTCTTTCTTATGTTTCTTATGAAAGTCATTGCGGCTGCAAATAACTAACTAATAAACAAATCATTTTAGTTATCAATTACTCTGCTGATTATTTTTTAATTGATTAATATGTCTATAAAATGTCTAAAATATAAAAAGAATTGTGAAAAATGCTCATCACAATTTCCCAGAGCCCAAAGTGATGTCTTCAAATTGCTTCTTTTGTCCAACTGACTGTCCAAAAGACAGACTCTTCATTTACTAGTGAAGATGATTCTGACGGTGAACACAGTGTTTGAAAGCTTGGAAACTGAGCATCTGCTTGATTACACCCAGAAAAAGATTATGTAAACATCTTCAACAGCACAACAGTGACTGATGTTCACATGATACTTCACGGAGCAAGTAACATTCTCACTGATAATGAATTTGTGTCATGTTTTGATGACACTGGTAATAACAAAGGTGGTATTCAAACCGTGTGCATGTAATTGTGTGGCTTTTTTAATTTGTTGGAATGTTTAAATTTAATTGAAAGGGAGTCTTTTTCATTTTTGCTAAAATTGTTTACGCTGCCTTGGATTGTCGTGAGAAAATACATGGATCTGCCATCCCTGTCTGTGTTAATGTCATCTCATCATCCACATGAGTGACATCTCGGATTCTTTTTTTTTTTTTTTTCAGAAGCCTCAATGATGCTGGTTGTACCTTTTCAAGCCCTGGCTGGTATCATTCGAAACATAGCTCAGAGCTGATTAATGAAAGTCTTAACCTTTTAGCAGTGCTAGGATTCCTCTAGGTCCTGACAAGGTGATAGGTAGGGCTAATTATAGCTGGCTGTAGGACTGCCTGAGAGGGACACGTGATAAGGCAGAGTGAGATACAAAAAACAATAAGGGGAAAAAGGAGCAGCAGAGTGAATGAGGAGAGGTCACGAGTAATCACTGGTTTCCTTTGGACATGACTAACCTTTGGTTCAGCTTACATCTGAAACAGCTGCTGGCTGTAGAGAGTGTGTGTGAAGCCATAAGACTTTGCTTCAATGAGAGAAGCAAACTGAAAGTAAAATTTAACTTAAGTTATAGATATACATTTTGGACTGGACACTATGGTGACAAATCGTAATATATTTTAAATATCTACAGGTACACACTGCTGTTTTAAATTATTAAAAACTTTGATAAATCTGAGAGAAATAAAGCTCAAATAGAAATACAAATAAAAAAACAGGACCTAAAACCTAAAAAAGACCTAAAAAATCTCAAGTCACATTTAACTAAGGTCTGTTTTAAACTACATCAATACGTTACAATAAAAAAATTGTAACGTATTGATTCACTTTCAGTTCTGGAATATGCTATTTTCCACTTAAAACATGTAGTAACATTTCTACTGGAGATGTATGCTTAAAATATTAAGTGCCAAATAAAGAAAGACCTTAATAATGAATAATATTAATTCGTCATTTGTCAGTAACTTTTTAAAAGAGAGTAATTATCTTTCATATGTAAGGTGTATACGGAATTTAGAATTAAAACAAAGATGTATCCCTTATGCCTTTTTTAAATTAGCGCTGGTATCTCTCGAGGTGTAGGTTATAGTTTCATTTTCCCCACTGATTTCCAGCCGCAGTGCAATTTACAGTAAAGGCCCCCTGGCTCTGAATCATGGCTTCACCTGCCTCCATACTGTTAATCAGTGTTGCATTTAAAGCTACAACATTCTCTGTACGATCATTGACAAACTCTTGGAGCATGCACACTACCCCATGTCATCGTTGTGTTTACATACTGTGTGCACAAGTTTAAATTTAGACATGCGGTAAGTGCATGTGTGTGCTTCATTTAACCTGTTATTAACTTTTACCCAGGTGGCTGCCAGATTAACAACAGCGTGATAATTGCATTGTGACTGTTGGCTGTCTCAGGTGACTGGCGCTGTGGCTGTTTGTAGGGCTTCTTAACTCTGCAGCTCCCAATATTTAGGAAAACAAGGGGCTGATATGGTAAACAATATAGGAAATCTTCACAGCAGGCCCAACGTCATTATTCTGATTGGTCAGAATTTCTCCAGCAGGGACAGAATACATGTCTGTATCATCTACATTGATTTGATGGTGGGTAAACCTTCTCTAACCACCAATGAGGGATCGCCTTGAGCTACAATCCAACCAAAACCAAATGTTACTAAGACAAAAACAACAACATGATGTTTTCATTGTGCAGTTTCAGTTGGATCATTTGGCAAAAATGTTTCCCTTCACTTCTCTAAGTAGTAAGTTGATATGGTTGTCTAAGTGTTGGATAATAGAAAGTGCAGAAAGTGTAATAGCTCACATCTGACAGCCTGGTCCCCATGTTTTCCCTGGGTAACAATAGACATTGATGTACATTTAATGGGATGAGTTTTTAGTTACAGTTACCTGGGCACTTTAGTCAATTAAAACTAAACAACATGTCCTGTTACTTTGCTAGTTATTTTAATTAGTTGCATTCAATTACAGTTGTTCACATGCCTAATTAACGGCCGACTTTCCAAAGTTGTGAGTGGAGCAATAGTCTGTTGAAGCTGTTTACATGGTGGCAGAAACCTTCACATAATAAATCCTGTTTACACTGTCTGTAGAGATTTATGAAAATGTTTTCACCTACAACAAATTACATGTTTTTTTGACTCACCACTGTCAGATTTACCAAAACAATTACTGCTATAATACTATATGTTCTGCTGTTGTTAATTGCAGCCAGGGGCATATCTCTGCATTCAACACTTTCTACAAATTAAGGATGCAGTTGTGATGACTTGCACAGGAGGATGAGCAGAATACTAAGCTTCACCAAACAGTTTGATGTGGATATATGAAGTGAGGCTGCAGATAGAACTCATTGACTTTCCTGCCACCTGGAGATGGCTGCACTGTCATGTAGCCTTAAAGCATTTGTAGATGACGACAGATAATGTTAATGGGGCAGTACACTGGATTTACCCATTAAGATCACTTTACATTCATTAGGACTGCCACTCAGCCTTTGAAAACAGTTGTATAATGTCTTTTGTGCTCTGGAGGAGCTTTGTCAAGTCAGAGAAAATCAGGATTATCTCAGATAGGCATGAGACATTTTTTATAATTATAGACTGGAGGCATGGAGTTTAAAATACATGGGCATTTAGCAGGCAGTCTGGCTCTAACAAAAATATGCCAGTGAGTTGCATAATGGGAAGTATGTAATCCAGCACTTTGGGAACTTGACCCATGTTAGGACTGCTTTGATGTCTTCTGAGTCCGGAAGCTTTATGGAAGCACAATAGTACCAAATTGCTAAAATACCCCATTAAGATGTGTCTTTATTGGCATTGTTGCCATAATTACATACTGTAATATGGTCAATTGAATCACCAAATCAACACTTGATTTGAGAAGGCCCATGGCCTCGGATGTATACTCTCACAGCAATGGTACTTTATTTTCACCAAAATGCCAGCGCCTGGCTTTGCAGTACCTGGCCTCCAACCCTGGCAGGCTCATGCAATGCCAAATACAATGGATAGGAGTGATCCTGGGTGAAGAAAAGGTAATCATGTCATGCAAGTGGTGCATGTAAACAGTGCAACAGTTTTAGTAAACTCTATAGATAGATAGAGATGGGAAAAGTTTGATATTGCTTACTTTTGAACAGTGAATTCAATGCCAGAAAGATGAATGTCAGTCTGTGAGTTGCTCAGTTTCCAGTCTACAAGGATTTATATTTTTTTAACCATAGTGTTTATTGTTTTGATGATTTATGTTCCCCCTTACACTTTGCTGCTGGCTTTTAGCATGAAATACCAGCCAGGAAACGTAAATTATTCATAAAGCTGTTGACATATCTGTTTGTGTTCTGTCAGTAGTTTATATTTCACAATATAATTTGATAAATCACCCTTTGAAAATGTTCCCACTGTCTGCTCTGTCATTTACTGTATTAGAAGCTCTTGTCTCACCTCTTCCTAGTAATGTCTGTAAAATAGTGTTTATATGTATACAGGAATCTCTGGGGGGCCCTTAACTATACTGCTGAGTTTTTCGATTTCATCGAATTGTTAAAATCTTAAAGAATCAGGAGAATGATAGCGGTGTCACTTCAGGGCATGCTCAAAGTCAAAGACCATAAACTTGTTGAAAATTTCAGTTATTATTGCCTTTTGGTTACCACACCATTATCCATCCTGACAACAGCTTCTTGTTTGCCATTTTCTTCCAAACAGAAAATTGATTTATGATTATTTTGACATTTATGATTTCATTGTTGCTGTGCACTCCGAGTCACGCAGCAGTCAGTCCAAGTCTCTCAGCTTCTATCAGGGTCCAGTCACACACACACACACACACACACGCATACAAAGATGCATATGCTTTTGATTATCATGTATTTCAATGGAAGCATGAAATTCCTAGTGTTCAGATGGCCATTTGATAAAATACACGTTTCTCCAAATCCCTTGGAGGAAGGCAGAAATGTCTGCAATATTTTCAAGAAACTCTTTCAATGCAACGTGGATGTGATTGAAGAGCAAATATTTTAGTCACTTGACTTAGAACAACATCAGAAACTGCATCGCCATGTTTTCCACCATCGCACCATGGCTCTGGCTGTGTCAGACAACAGTTCCCAACTTCAGTGCCAAATACAAACGTCCTACTAAAGCATTGACTTTATCATTTAAATTCTGTCATATGCATCACACACTTCTAAATTAGCATTTTTGTAGAATGGTAATTAAGAACCACTATGAAATGTTTTGGTTCTGGGAGTGTGTGATGATGAGCCTTTATGCAACCAGAGTTTTTCAGTGTGAGGTGGTTGGGGTTGTGAACTGCCTTTAAAGATATTTTGTTAAAGAAATACCTGAAAGCATACATACCACTGGAGTACAAGTCCAAATAGATCTCACACTGTCCTAAGAACCATGATATAAAGGGGCACTTTCTGTGAATATATTGTTTTTCAATTGATATATGCTTTTCAGTGTTAGTTTTACTAACTTTAGTTCTTACTACTGTGATGTATCAGATGTGCATTATTTCGGGGTTGTAATCATACATTTTCACCACCATAAAATTCAGGTTTTAGTGATCTCTCTTTATGTGACAGTCTCACTGAAATTCGATTGAGCGGCCTCCCAACAAAGCTACATAATTCAGTCCTGAGCACCGAAATTGGAAGATCTGGATATCTGGATTTTCTTATGCAGTTTTTCAATATTTTCATACTTCCGCTAAAGAAGTAGCATTTACATTAAAAGAAGAAACTTCTAATGTACAGACACACCTGTTGAGCCAACCAATTTAGTGCAACACCGCTTGTTTGAAAGGAAGGAGACACGGGTAGCAGCAGTGTGGCTCGGCACAACTGTTCTCTGCTGTGAGGACACGTGGAAACGTGTTAACTGCGCAGCACAATTAAAGTAGACTAACCTGGGGCTCAGCAACTCCCACTAGTGGGTCAGGAAAGAATTCATCCTCAGCAACAATGAGCTCTGGTGCAGCAAGTGCAGCCATGTTGGTTTATGCCATCTACCGGTAACACTTGTTGACTTCTTGTGTAGTCACAGAATGTTTTCTTTTATACACCCTGTGGGGTTTTGGGGAATACTAATGGCGCATTAAGCATAAACGGCTCTGTGCAAATGCGTAGATCATGCATAATTTGCGGAGGCCCGTGTCAGACTGTCTTGTAGGAGTCACAAAAAAGGCTTTACCTTTGGGTAAAAACAACTAGGTAGTGAACATTATACATGGAGTCACCTACCAAGAGCCAACTGATGGAGTTGAACACATGGAAATAAGTCATTACCAAATTGAGAAAACAAGAGGCCCTAGCATGCACACAGTGACTGAACTGTGAACCTGACTGAAACAAGAGTGGGATTTGTTCATTTTTACACGTCAAGGAAGAAGAAAGGTGGCCGGTGGGTGAGGGAGGAAAACCAAACATTTTGTGCATCACAGCACACTTGAGAATGATTTTAGTGCGTCATCCAAAAATGAGTCAATACATTGTTTGCCCTTCAAAAATTGTCCCTCACATTAACTCACCTCATATATTACTTGTCGTGGAGCCTAAGCTTGCAAAACAGTTTCCAAACAAACTCAATCGAACACCTGCTCCTGCTTTATGAATTGCATTAGATATGTCCCAACATATTGTGAGGCATTAATTAATATGGCTAAGTACAAAAGATGCTGTCGGAATACCTGAGCCCTCTCATTACTGTCACACTAATTTGTACTGTTTCACTGTTTATTCAGAAATGAATGTTCACTCCCATTAAGCTGTTGAAACTTGCAGGATTAACAAAATGGCTGCCCGGAAAGAAGCCGATGCAAACAAACTTGTTAGATGATTTTACAGGTGCAGGTTTGTAAAGGGTCTCGCTCCGGCTCTTCTGTTGTTCAACACGGTGATGTAAGCTCAGTTTTCAGAGAAGAGGAATCAGAGCAAACTTTTACCCATGCTGCCTTTCATCTTGCCTTCAATTGTGATTCTTCCTCTTGACAGTTGACACATGGGGATGAGTTTCCTTCGTTTGGGGAACCGTATGCAGTGTTACGAGCTGTACCTTTTCTCCCCTCTTTTTGTTAAGTGTAAAATATGTTTCTCTGCTTATCTGGACAGTGTGTTCCAGCTGTCAGGCTAACAGTGGGCTTTGTTGTGTTTGTCTGTGCAGGGAGCTTGGTGAAAAGAACGGCAGAAACAATTCCAAAAATATTTTTTCTCCTAGTTCTCCTAACCCCATGGCTTTGATTATCTAAGGGCCCTGCCACGTCAAGCCGACCTTAAAGAACTAGTCCTGATAAAAGACAACTAAAGACATGTTTTTCTTTTGGTGAAAATTGCAATTGAACAGATCACAATCACTGTAGCCAATGTCCATGCATAAGGTCTGTGCAAGGGGAAATAGCTGATCAGCATTTATAATCCTATCCTAGTATTGCCCAAAGACAAACCTGCTGCTGTGAATCTATTTCAGTGGTATCTGGCTTTGTAAGCACTTGAAAATGTTGCACTATACGGGTGGCTGAATAGTCAGTGAGTGGTCTGTCACCGGCTGCCTCCACCACTAATTCAACATGCTGAATGGCCTAAGCCTAAGCAGGAAATCAGTCTTGTGCAGGGGGCTGTGTTGGTGGAGGTAAATTGCTTCAGGCTGAGGTGAGACATGAATTGGAAAGCTTCTCAGATGTCCATTCACTGCACAGTGGTTTATAATACTCTGACAGACACACGATTTTACAACAGCAATTGCTTTATCTCTGAGGTAAACATACATTACAATGTGTAATCTGAAGGGTGTCCTTTGGTGTCCCAATAGCACAGCAATTATAATCGAACTCTGCAGTTCACCTCAGCTTAAAATTTTTAGCATCTTTTATAGTAGATCATTGTTTTGGTTCTTTGACTGGTTCTCAGCAAACTTGATTCCAACCTGTTTTCCTTGACAACGTTCTGAAAAACCCACAGTACACTACCAGCTCTACACTAAACAGTAGGAAGACACAGTTAGAACAAAGCGGCACAACTGGCAGCTAAAGAGCCAGATGTCTTTCTCAGGAATTAGATGTGTAAATCAACATTGTTTTATAACATGTTAGCCACTTTGTAAGGTGATAATATGCCAATATGTTTACAGATCTGCTGCCCCAAAGTGGACAAAGAAATGGAGGTTTAAAGATGCAGATTAAACTGAAAGTAACCAGCATCATGGAAGACACTCATCATTAAATCCAAACAGAAATGACAGATTTTTCTAAAGCTGATAAAATGCTGTTTAAATAGTGTTTTGCTGACATTTCATTTCATTTATTTAATCTTAGTTTCAAATAAAACACATTTAAACTGAAATGATCTTTTACTTTGGATGATCCATGCTGATTTTATTAATAATTCCATTCTTATTTATGAAATACAAAATTAATGTTAGTTCATTGTTTTTTTTCTGTTCTTGGCAAAACACGTTATGGGAACAGAATCAACATTTAAACAGAATTATTTTTCTTTGAGCACATAACCAAGATTCAGCTTATTGTCCTGGAGTGGCCCCTGAACAGACAGCTGCTGTGAACTCTGCTGCTCCGACATGGCAAACAAGAAATAAATTGACAACTATGTCGTCAATCATGAAAGCTATGAGCCAGGAGGACAACTGAGCTATCATCCCATTCATCTCTAGCTATTTTATTCCCTCTACACTTCGCCCTCTGATTCCTTCCTTCCTTCCTCCATCCATCTCGATCTCACTTTATTCCCTCCTTATCCCACTTTTCCCTCTCTCCATTGTGTCACTCTAAATGTAATCCTTTTATTCCTTCCTCCTTATTCCAGTATTTTTATAGGACAGCTGTGAACATATTTATTGAATGTACAATGAGATGTAGAAATACACAAAGTTCACATTAATAAAACGCTTGGAATCATAAGGTACTCCTATGAAAGATTATAGATGTAAAGAAGTGTCTCGCTCTCTTTGATGGACACTCTTGAAACTTGCACAGCGGAGGAAAATTGTATGGCTGGGTAAGCAGTAATGTTCCTCCAGTGATATTGATGGTACAATAAAACTTGCTATTTTACTTGATGGCTGGGCCTGTTATTGCTGAGAAAGAGACACCTCACTGGTCATTAATGTCTGGTTAATTTATCACACACAAAGATGGAGTCTTTACGGTGGAGGTAGTGCTCAGGTTATCTGGGTGTGCGAACAGAGTGTTATCTGGTCATTTTTGCTGCCTGATCTTTGGATAATTGTTTCTATAGATTTCTTTTTATACTCTGGCCGTGTGCTCATGGTGCTCATATGTTCCCACATTTATAGAGAAGAAAGAGGTGACCCAGAGTCTGGAGAACTACACCTCCAAGTGTCCAGGTGGAATGGAGGTCATCACCCTTCCTGATGGTCTGAAGCTCCCTCCGGTGCCCTTTACAAAGCTCCCCATTGTCCGGTAAGTCAGGAGTGTGAGTTATTGTTGCTTTTATGTATCTTGTCACATGTTGGCTAGAATGTTTAATTTGGGAAAATATCATCCAATTTATCACACTGGAGTAATTATACCATTGACACATAAACGTCTGGCAGTTAGTTAGCCATTACTACTAAAAGATTGTGTAAAAAATGATTGCTGCTTTTAATGTCAGTTGCTTTGAAATTAGGCTTTCTATTAAGCTTTCATGGAATGTTAATTTAAAGCCATTTCTCAAATTGATTCTCTTTTGAAATAGTTAAAAATCTTACAATTGTTTAAATGGTTTTAGATGTAATTTCATATTGTAAACAAATCCTAATAAAAGACCAAAACCAGTCTCTCAATTCACACAGCAAATATTGACAATAGTCTAAGATAGGTCATAATGATATACTTTTATAAAAAAAAAGACTAAATCATTTCCTAAAAGGACACTGTACTTTCTGGAAAATAGGACAATGTAGTACTGTTGGGAACCATCCTGATGCAAGTCCTAAAATAACTGGTATTTGTTGAATCAAACACACAAACAATCTTCGTTTTGGTCGTCAATCATGTTGCTCTCAGAATTAACATGAATTAGTGACAGCTAATATGGGCTGCTGGCGGTAGAGGGGATGGTCAGCACCGGTTAAAATGGAAAGCTGCTAGCTGAATGTTTGGACGCTGCTCTTTGCGAGTGAGAATTTGAAGTATACCCTGTAGTTTCCAGTATCTGTGTCTGAACTCGGAGTCAGTCGCCATTGCACCCAAATCATTTTTTTACATTCACACACAAAATAGCTGAACAGACACATGATGACCTGAAAATCATTTAATCTTCTTTTGCACAAGCAAATGAGTGACTAATTAATAATTAAAGCTGTAATTGCTGTGTGTGTGTAAGAAGCACTTTATTCAACAGGGGGTTGTCAGTTTTATCACCAAAAGTTGTTTGGTTCCCAGAGCTCCACACACACCTCTAATCACACAGGCTGTTTGTCATTAACATAATTTCATTATTCATGAGCAAGTGCTCTGATTGACTTGGTTTCAAGAGAAACAGTGGCTGCTGAAAAAGGAGATAAAACAAACCACCAGTTTTAGTTGATCATTATTTGTTTCCAGTGTGACATCACACCAGTGGGTAGATGTGAGTGATCAAATGGTGATATTTAATAAAATGCAAAGTAAACTTGTTGAAAAGGTGAGTGCACCAGGTTCATGCTTTCAGATCTCTTACATAACTTATCTGACAGCAAAGTCCACCTTAAGGCAAGACAAGGCAACACCCAGATGACAGCTATCAGTTCCTTTTTCCATTCATTCACAGGCTTTAGAATTGTTCTGCAGTGGACTACACCTCCAAGTGTGGAAACAAGTGTTGCGAAAAGTAAAAGTTACTAAGGAGCTCATGAAGACAGGGGAATTGTTCTACCAGGCGTCTTTAGAGCTTTTTGAGTGTGAAAATAATCAGGCAATCAAAGTTCTTTTGCACATGCTGCAGTTAGAGGCTACTGTGGAAGCAGAAGTGCTGGAGAGAGCGATAAATAAACCAAGAGATACCAGGCATTGCAGATTAGGTAGTTAAAAAAATGTGAACTTTGTCACGTTCTTATCCCTTTGATTGTACAAGTCATTAATTCCTATTAAAACTTTTATTGTATTGTGAAATGCTTGACACATTAATGAGCAACAGTAACTTACAGAACTGTGGGTTCTGATGTTCAGGAGTCTTTATTTACTAGATTACATTGACGAAGTATCTGTGGATTAATTAATAGGCCTCTGGTCTGGAAATTGAGGAGTACACACTTTCTTCAAGCAGCTGTACTTCTGTTTTTATTGGTTTGCTGACTTCCTAACCTTTAACAGTAGAGTAGTATAATAAATCTCTTGCAGTGCACTGTAACAATAGCGAATATTCATTACTAACACTTGAATTATACTGCATAAGATGTTGTAACTCTAATTTAGGGCCAGTGTCCACATGGTGTTTTTTTATGGCAGAAAAGTGCTGGCAAGGTGCTGGGATGAAGCGCTTGCGTGGTGAGAGAGAAAAATGGGTTGCATGTGGGTTTTGTTTCTATGACAACAATATCTTACCGGTATGTTAAGGGGCTGACTATGCAGCTAATAACAAGCTTACAACGAGTAGGGTGATAAAAGCACAACATTTACCAGCACCAACTTTCAGTCTCTATCTGACATTATACAGCTCAGGACAGACAGACACAGCCGGAAAGTTTCTCCTCCATTTTCTTGGTTACTACGGTGACAAGCCCCATCTAATATATGATTGGTTGTCTGAAGAAAAGCACCAGTGATGACAATGGCGCCTTTCTGAAAAGCTCTGAGATTTTCAACTAGAAGCGCTCGGAGCAGCTGCACAAAAACGGCACCCACTCCTCATTGGAGTACACAACTAAACATTTTCTTTTGAAATGAGGGTGAGGTGACATTTTATTTGGGAAATGAGACTCACCCATGTCATTGTTATGCCTTTTCTTGTGACACCCAAACCAGATCGGTGAAGCTCCTCAATCTGCCTGTCAGTCTGCGTCCTCACAAAGTGAAAGGCCTGCTGGGACAGAATATGTCCACTGCCAGCCCCTTCATCTACTCACCAATCATCATGCACAACAGAGGGGAGGAGCGCTGTAAAAAGATAGGTAAGCTAAGTAAACTTACTGTAGTGAACATTCTCTGAGGTTTGAATGCTGACTTTTAGCTTTAATTTGAGGGTGTTCACATCTATATCAGTTGAAACATCCAATTTTATTTGACCAAAGATAATTTGACAGCCTCACTAAAGACTACACAATGGACCAAATCACAAGTTCTCTTTGAATGTTCTCATTTCCTTTATCTCCCTGCCCCCACTTCTCTCCACCTGTTCATGACCTTGGTTGAGAATCATTGATCCTTGCTGAGGACAGTTCCATAATGTCCAATCAACATTGTAACCAATGTTTAGTAAAAAAAAAAGTTTTGATTCTTTTGATTCCATCGCCTCGTGCCTGCATTCCTGTCATGTTCATTCCTCGTGAAGAAAGCCGAACATCTTAACTGGTCCACTTTTGAATTGATGACTCCCTCTCATAAATGCCCCAGCTGCTGAGTTTATTCATCACTTGGTATGTAAGCTGCAGCAACAGGCTAAAAAGATGCTGGAGGGAACCACTGCTGTCCCGACTGGAAATCTGATGTATGAAAACCTGCAGCTTGTTTGTGTCTGGATTGATTCCATTTCACTGTTTTATGCAGAGCCATCAAACAAACCCAAATTTTGCATTATACCTTATTTAGCAGTAGTAGTAGCAGTAAGAAAGGGAGTGTGGCCGTCTATTGGCTGGTGTGTATTTGCGTTGGTCTTTAAGTTGTAGACATCAACAGCAACATGTTGCCAATGCTGAGTCAAGGACATCATGCCAGGGCCCCCTTCATCTCTTAGCACTTTGAAGCCCTTTGAGGTCCATCCCTGGCCCTTTGAAGCAGAAGTTTACATCTTTTGTGTCAGAGTGTATTTTTATCAAAGCATAGGTGTGAAATCAGTGCCCAGCCTATCTCATAGAGCAATTAATGTAAAAGCTTTTGATTATATCGGAGTACTTCGTGAGAACTGATATTGATGGTCGGTTTTGGAACACATACTCATTTTGTAATGTAATGAATTATCTAACATCTGCTTTCACTGCAGTTTTTTGCCATTTGAGAAAAAACATTTGGTTTGCACTGTTTTTTCAAGGTACAGTAGGTTAATTGGTTTGAGTACATAATGTTCTACATGTAACTATATTACAAGAGAGTTGTCATCTGAGTCAGTATATACATTTAATATTGGCTTTTTAAACAATATTTGTTGTTTGTTCTATTGAAGATACTGAAATCTCTGCCTATTTTACCCTGTTTCCCGGTTAAAGCAACACTCTAAAACGTCCTCCATCTTTATCTGTCGCCACTGTCAGTAGAAGATAACACCTGTGCAGCTTCCCCCTCCTGGTCGGCTTTAGCATATCTGGTTCTGCAAAACTTGTGAAAATAAAAAGAATATGGTGCCATAATAACATTCTGTGCTACAATTTTCTACAATGCCTCTCTTAGGGCATAGCACACAAGAGCCTCATTATCTCGCTATATGATCAGTATGTAGGCCTACCTATTTTAAACTACTTCAATAAAGTCGTAAAAATGTGTGGCAACCCTGTATATATTATAATCAATCAGAATGTACAAAATCAATCATACTAGAAGGTGGATGACAGTGAGGAAACCACAAGTGATTTTTAATGATATCCGTATCCCCAAGCTGCCCTTTCTTTGATCATGATTTAGATGTTAAAAGTCAGATATTCCTCTGCTGCAGGATGGTGCTGTGAGGCTTTGGAGAAGAATTCAAACATGCCTTTTCCCTCTTAGTCCAAGAGCTAGCTGCCAGCTAATGAAATTAAGATCCTCTCTTAACTCCTTCAAGGCATCGCCCAGCACGCAAGAACTGTGGAAATCAAGTCATTGAATGATGGGTTAAGTAGTGTGAACATGCATTCATCACACAATGGCTACATGCGAGCATGTCCTCTCATACAGAACAGAGTATTATTTCTGCTTTCACAGACTGTTGCAAACAGGGCTGCAGCATGCATCATGATATCAGCCACAACCTCATTTAGCCCTTTTATTGTTAATGTCCGCAGCTTGGAATTCCCAACCTGAAAAAGACATCTTGGACTTGGTGTAGTATGTACTTGCCTTGTCATCAGTGAAATGCACACTGTAGGGATGCTCTTGAGAGCTTCGTTATGCTTCGATATGTGCCACAGCTATAAATGTTTACAGCTTTACAGTAAACCATCACTTCCCACTCAATTTACTTATATGGGGAACAAAAATCTTTACTATTCTGTGCTAGGCTCTGGCAATTGAGGTGTGCTGACAGTGACAATATATGTGCACGTATTTTCTTTGTCTTTAAGTCACATGCTGTGAATCAGGTCGACGTTCAGCCATAAAAGAAGGGGTCCTCTAATGGGAGATTGTTTTTCCTGTAATTGCTCTGAGACTCAGTTTTAAGAACTGAAGTCTACGACTATCCATTTAATTTGATGTTGGTGATAGGCTATCTATTACAGTGGTATATAGGCATATGGGGAGGTGAATTTTACTTGGTCTAGACCTCACAGGAGAAGCGGGGACACAGTGTGGTCTATAAGTGTTTGGACAGTGACATATTTTCAGTTGTTTTGGCTCTGTACTCCAGCACATTGGATTTGAAACAATAACTATGAGGTTAAAGTGCTGACTTCTAGATTTAAGGGTGCTGGGGGCTGTTCACATCCATAGTAAGTGTATAGTATATAGAACAATATAACAGGCAGTAACAGGGGCAGTGATCCTAAACATACAGAGTTGTGGAGTGTCTTCTTCCAGGCACCACTCTGGGTGACACTAGTATAGGTGACACTAGATCTGTTCCCCCGTAATCTTTGACAACATTTTGGCAGCTGATATGCTTTCTCTCTCACGGATGTACTGCTGGAACTGGACTTCCTTAATTGTGTTTCATCATCTCGTCGGTACCTGAAGCAGCACACCCACACCAATGGAGTGCCTTAAGTTATACAACACGATGCAAACTATGGACTGAATCCATAGTTTGACTTAAGAGCTACTTTTGCATGACTTGCATGAGTTTGCTCAGTGGTCAATATGATATCATAAAAGGTTATTGGAGCTTGAGTCAAGATAATTTTGTTAAACCACTATTTCTAAAAACAGATAAAGCATTTTTGTTGTCTGTATATTTTGTATGGGCTGTTTTTAAATTCTTCCATTTACAATATAAACTAAATGTCCTCCAGAAATGTTTCTCCATCTGAGGCGATAATGACTCGTTATTTCAGACGTGCTCATAAGCACGGCTTTAGTTCTCTTTGAATGATTCCCTCCTGCTCTGGGGTCATGGGCTTCATTTTGCATGGATGATTTTTGCTCCAATGCCCAGGCGAAGTGTGCGTGTGTTATTTAGTATGAAAGATTAATGTGGCTGATAGTTTTACAGAACACTAGGATGCAGTAACATCAGTAAACATCTTCTAAACAGTTCTGTCTCTGGTCAATAAAATATGATTTTCACAGCACAAAACATTCATTATTGCTATGTACAATAAGGTGTCAAAGAGCTGAAGCCTTGGGAGATATGTGCAGAATCTCAATGGCCACTTGAAGAGTTAGGATTAGGGCAACACAAATGGCAGCAATCCACTATGTTTCTCTATTTTCTGAGGTGTATTTCACACTTAATTGGCTGGCTATGAGAGCATACCTGTGAGCCATACCTGAGGTTGTGTGAGGCTGTCCAGACATTCATATTATAGGTATCTTTCTTTTGACTGACTTAATTTCCCAGGATGCATGGCTGGAGTTTGCCTTCCACAAATCCTTTTTACTGCCAGTGTCTGAGCTGGGATTTTCAGGCCCTCTTTTGGAAGTCTATTTACGGCAATGGCCTCTGCAAATGGACTAGAATATGTTACATTTCAAAATGGAGGTGGTATGGCTACAGTGGGACTAAAGTAGCTTCTCAATTTAACAAACCCTTTCAACAACTCATTTAGGAATGATGGATTCTGCAGTGCAGAGCTGTAATCTCCATATTATTTTTTTTCTAAGACTAAGCTGTTTCTAAAATCCAAATCCAAAAAAGTTTTTCTCTCAGGAAATCAATGACTGCAGCTTTTCTCTGAACATATGCTAACTGTTTGGAGCTCTACTTGAATAACCTGGCTAACCTGCCATTTACAGTTCACATTTCTCTGGAGTCCATTTAATTAACATAATTTGATCTCATTATGCTTGCTGTTAGCTCGTCACAACAGCTCAGTTAATTCCATTCTGTGAGCTAACAATGAGCCATTGAAAAGGTCTTATCATTTAACAGCTCCTGCATCAATTCAAATTATTGTGATTTTCTTTTTCAATATATTAAATGGATATGACACGAGTCACATGACTCAGAGTATGTCTACCCTCGCACAATACACCCATATGTGATTACTGAACATCTTATTACAAAACCATGGGCATTAATATGCTGTTGTAATGGCCACCACTCTTCTGAGAAGGCTTTTCACAACATTTTGGAACTTGGCTGCAGGGACTTACTCTCATTCTGCTACAAGTACATTAGCCCTTTGTGGGGGGGGAAAAACCCTGCAGCCTCATTAATTTGAATGCCACTCTGTTGATGTGGGGTTGCCGATGCAGAGGGCTCCAGGAAAAAACAAAAAACGCATGGCCATCCAAGCAAAAACTCTGAACCTGCCTCAACTTTTGCCAAACTGTAATGCAACTTCACCTGGTAACACACTGCAGGCCAATGAATATGTTACTCTATCTGGACTTGGGTTAGGTTTGTTATGTTGTTTGACGGGCACTGAAGTGATAAGGCCTGAAGTTTGTTTAATCGGTACCAACACCAAGTGTAAAAATGACGATGTGGTTTTACATGGAGTTATACCACACTGTAGTACCATAGTCTGGCATGGGGCGCACATGGCCCCCAACCTATTTTTTTAACCGGCTGCAGCTTTATATTGGAGGTGTCTTGGGATCGATCTTCTCATCTAACTCGTGGCAAGAAAGCAAATGAATGTATTTCCCATAATGTCATATGATTTAAGGATTCTTTAGAGAAGCAGCGTGCAACTGAAGCATAAACTGGATGAGCTTATAGGCCTTCACTGATTATTTGGTTTGGTTCTAAATTAATTAAAAATGAATCAGGAACATTTTATTTATTTTTTCCTTTTTATTGACCTCATCTATCACTGACTGATGCCTTTGATGTTTAATAGCAATGTAACCTAATAGTGTATTTCCCTCAGCTCATTAATGACAAATGGTTTTAAACGCCACTGACATCTTATTCTAATGTATTTGTGTCTGTTTTTCTTTTCCCAGATTTCCAGTGGGTTCAGGGAGATGTTTGTGAAGTGCAGCTCATGGTCTACAACCCCATGCCTTACGAACTCCGTGTGGAGAACATGGTCAGTGAAATTTATTACACCTTAACTTCAATTGTACGGAAATAACACGCTTTGTAGGAGCATCAGTGGTTTAAATATTTGATATTATTAGAATTTTTGAATATCTAAACACACCTTTGTGAGAACAGGAGGTTGCTGACACGCTTTTCTTGCTGTGATAATACAAACAGTCCCTCTGGACCAAACTTGCAATAGGGCAAGTGATAATGCTTTGTAGTCATCCTTGATAGTCTAATTAAGGTCCCTTAAAAGCTTTTTTGACAGTTTAATACTGTAATGATTGTATGAAGTGGTGAGAACAAACTCTTCTCGCTCCTGACAGTAAGAAAACATCACTAGGGAGAGGCACACCCCCTGTAGTGCCATTACTTTTATGGTTTCACACACCATCCTGTCAAACTACATAGGTTCTATATTAAGGTAAGCGTAAGACCATTTGCTCTCCTTTTTTGCACAAAATAAAGTTTGAAAACAGCCACCAGGCGTCAGGGAGTCCAATTTAATTGTATTGCCTAATAGCTGCTTGATGACTGCAGCTTTTTAAGTTCAGAACATTTCCTTATATAAGAGCACACACACACGCACACACACACACACACACACACACACACACCAGTTGATCCACTTTATCAGGTTCAAGGGTGAAAAAGATTGCCGTTCTTCCTGCCCACTGCTGTGTCTGTTTATGAATGCAGTGATGTGGGACAACCTTGAAATGCAAAGCAATCATCAGGCTCAATAAAAGGCCAGCAGGGAGAGGTCTACTTTCTGCTGCTAGATAGCAGAGGTGCACACAGCATCGCGTGTGCAATGTACTACCTGTCAAAAGTGTTGTTGCCTTTAATTATTTGGAAAGGCGAGAACAAATTGCCGTAAAAGTTTCGTGGCATAGTGTGAACGGAGACAGTAGCCTCTTAATTGTGGCGGCTGTCTCAGAGCTGACGCCAAATATACTTGGACAGGTCTTGCTGGTTGATGAAGCCACCCTGCTCCGTCTGATAACAGCACATGCTGTTGGAACATCTGGAAAGTGTTTAAACTGGAGGAATAATCGCCAGCCAGTTGACTCTTGAGTGTGTGTTAAAGCTCCAGTGATCCACATTTGTGTCTGATAAATATCATCTCACAAAATCACAAATGGCTGCAATAGAGAGAAAAGTGTTTCATCCCTCTGAATATACAGTAGTTGACGTTAATTAATAAAAATAATGGTTCAGAACTTGATCATCACAAAATGATTTTGTTTATTTTTGATACTCTTTCATTCATAATTTAACTCCGTATCAGGCAAAACCCCAAAACATTTGCTATTTGCAGCCTCTCAAAAGGGAGGATTTGTTGTTTAATATCATTATAAATAAAATATCTTTGGGTTTTGGACTTGAATGCAAAGATGTCACCTTGACGACTCCCCACTGATTAACGTAATGGTTGGTTGCAGTCCCCTGGCATATTGCTGGACTGTACAGGGATTTTGGAGGAGTGGCTCCAGTCAGAATTGCAGGCCATGTGACGCACTTCACAATCATTTCATTTAATCATTTCAATCATCAAAAAAATCCTAAATTACTCTTTGTATATTGTGTAGGAAATTATTTTCTTGGCATAAACGTGTGTGAGGAGTCAGCAGTAAGTCAGCTGACTCAGCAACAGTAGGCCTCTAATGAGAACTACAGTGTGAGGAACTTCTTGGCGTTTGCACTTGACGAGTGATTTGAAGTACCATCTGAAGTTCAGGGAGTTTCACTACTTCTCACAATACACACGTTGCCTGTTTGCAGAGTTACCGTGAGGTGAAACAATGAAACAGGCAAGGTCAAATAGTGATGAGGATGTCATTAACTCTACCCACCAACAGGTGAATTGATCAGGTCACAGATGGAGGCTGAAGCCCTTCACAGCTCCACGGCAGCTGGGAACCTCAGGTGGTGGTGTAGTGTCACGCAGGTGTGACGCAAACTGCAGAGAGCTTCTGTGTACCCCAGACAAAGTGACTGCTGTTAGACCCGAGCAACCATCTATCCACTGTACATAAACCAGCTCGGGGAAATATGCACACGCACACACAAGGTCACTTTTCCATCTTCCATCGCCAATGTGACCCTGGAGTTTGGCAAGACAGGCCCTCCTCAGTCACCACACGACATCAGCACTAATACCCAGCTTTGCTTTGTGCTTTATTGATTTTCTATTAAAGTGGTGGCTTTTACTATAACCCCCACCCTTTCATCTTCAGAGGGGTCCCTGTCTGATACTTCTGTCATTCTCCCCACAAACAAGTTTGGGATATTTATTTACTTTTTTTAAATGACAAATAATACTTGTAGTTTTTTGTTTTACTTTGACGTCAACTGAGTTATTTGCAGGCTTTTTTGTTGCCATCGGATGTGAAGTCGTGCCAGAACAAAGAAATAATCCCAATCATAGCTAATAAGCATACCTTTATCATAGCATTAGGTTAGCCACATCCTGTCAGTGTTGTACACTGACATCGAGGCACACCAGCTCAAACAACACAATTCACTTGCACATGCTCGTTAGTTATTAACAGGCTAATTAACCTTTTCAAGGCTAGATGCAAATAAACAATTTCTAGCAGGTTAACACTGATACTTATGCCATCTAATAAAGAAGTAAATGTCCTGAAGTGAAAGCAAGGACAGTATAAAGCACAGCTGAGGTTCTTCAGGGGCTTAGCTCTACGGCAGCCTTCCCTCTAGTGAGGTAGTGTCTGCTGTTCGGGATTGATGCAGTCATTACGTCACCTCCGTCTGCCTCGTGCAACTAGGCACGGTGTACTAGGACTGTAAATAGTGTTACTCTGAGGGGCTTGAGTACACAAAGAAAACCACATGAAGGGCTTTTCTGACTACAAATGAGACTTGTATGGCCTGTTTTTCACTGCAGCTAATTTAACTATACACATTGTACTTCAGCTGTATTCATTAATAAAACATTTTTTTATCATAGATTATTGATATCCTGCAGTTGACTTCACAGGTAACACTTTCGGGCAGAAACCACACTATCCTCAGACTGCTGAGGTAGCTAGTTTCAGATGAGGGTCTCCAGACACACGTGTAAACTGCACAAACAGAAGAAGTACCAAACCCAGAGTTACATTTCACACTCCTTTCAGTAATACCACAGACATTCCTTGATATTAGCATTTCAAATTGGAAACTCTAGAAGAGACCAATGTCTGCTTGGAGCTGAGAGGCTTTGCAGTGAGTTGTAAATGATAACTTTCAGCAGCGATAGCAGCGTGTCTTTAGTGATGGCAATGTTTGTTCTGACGGCTGGCTGGTCTGTCCACCGCTTTGGTCCACAATGAAATATCTCTACAAATCGATGGACTGAGGTGAATTTTGCTACAAATGTCAGAGCCCCTAGTACAAATACAAATTCAAATTACTTTTCATCTAGCACCATCATCAGGTCAAATGACTAATTGAATTAGTGACATTCTTTAGTTTGTTGCCAAATCCCTGCTGAACTAATAACATTCCCGTCTGCCTCAGCTGTATTTCAAGTTTAGAGCTAACACGCTTAACTAAGAGAGTGAAAGTCTTACAAATTATACCCACTAAATATCCACATTTTAACATTGTTACTTGGAGCATTTTGGCACCCTTGTTGTTGTTGTGTCGCTGGACTGGCGTCATTCTAATAAATAAAGAGGCAGCGTTATTCGTGTTGTTAAAAGTGAGTTTCTTAGTTAGTAAAGTTAGTTTGAGGTAGAATGGGAACGTGCCACTCAGGAACTTCATTCAACCAAAGTTGTGATCTATACTAGGACAGTGAATGCGTAACATACGTGTATTTCCCTTATTATACCACTGTATCTCTACGTAGCACTTTAGAGCTCAGGTGAAGTGATAGGAGGGTGGAAAGGGTCAATAAGACTTCACAATTGTTTTGACTAGATATAAGGTCCTTCTTATAAATAATTCCAATTTATTAAAACAGGTTTTAAGGGTTGACGTTTTTGCTGTCATTTCCAACAGCAATAATAATGCTGTATTCACCAGTTTAATTGCTGAGATGTGGCAATGCAGTGACAGGATGAAAAAGAAATCTAACATGTCAAGAAATAACCTGCCTGATTGTCTGTTATCGTCACCTACAGAAATTATGGCTGAAACTGCTTTATGTATACACTACCGTTCAAAAGTTTGGGGTCACATTGAAATGTCCTTATTTTTGAAGGAAAAGCACTGTACTTTTCAATGAAGATGACTTTAAACTAGTCTTAACTTTAAAGAAAT
>JAVQJL010024618.1:0-48065 GCA_036024295.1 Nannoperca obscura | reverse complement strand
ATAAAACATTTTTTTTTTTTTTAATTTTGCCCCCCCCCCCCCCCCCCCCCCCCCTGCTCCAGGATATGTGAACATCTACAACTACAGGAAGTGGAAAAGCCTGACTGCAGCGATAAGTAAACAAAGTTGTGAGATTTTGAAATTGAATTGCTGAACAAAAACTAATGTTCAAAAGCAGGGAGTGCTGTTGCAGCGTGACTCCCTAAACCCACAGAAGAAGCTGGGTTAAAGGTCAGCAAGCCCCTGACCTTTACTCTTACTATTAGAACAGAGAGAAACTTCCAAGCTGAAGGAAATGCATGTCAGAACCACACTGACACAAACATGTAAACAGCATTTTATAAAGACAAAAGCACCCCGCAGCATTGTTGATTACATGAGGAATATTCAGACTGTTCTGTCCAACCCCTTCCCATCATTCCTCCTCGGCCTACATCAGCCGCTGCCAAACCTCGCCTGCGTCTTCCAACCCACCAGCCCCATCGCACAGCACAAACCACTGCAGTGGCATTCCAGGAGGCTCTTCCAAGACACGGCAGGGAGAAATCACAAGGAATAATGAGGGCTTGTTTCCACGGAGGGGGCGAGAGAGACGGCACAGACGCTGCACTATCCAGTTAACACACGAAAACACACGCATGCTTATGTTATGCTATTGGGTTTTTCTGTTTGCATATTTCTGTTGCAATGGTGCCAAACTGAGCCCTGAATCCAGTGGAGTGTGTTGATCTGCACGTTTAACCCGTTTAACAGTGTATACATACTGCTGTGGTCCACACTCAAACTGCAGGTAATAAGCCTGAAATTGAACAGCTAGTTCCTTATAAAGAGTTCTGTATGTTGAGAAACACAATGTAGCAATTTAGCTTCAGGAGTCCTGCAAAGAGTCCCAACATAAGTCAGAAAATACTGGATATTTTAGCTTCACTCTGGTCAGTAAAAAAATCTTAGAAATAGATTGGAGTGGAGATACTCAAAGTGTGCAGATGCATTGACCTCTTATTAATGACCAAACCAGAGCTAAAGGAGCGTGAATTGTGGACATTCATCAGGTGGCCAGAAACACAACTCAGCAACGTTTATAGTGTGGTAATAAGAATTTAATTTTATAGAGTAATTAACCACACGTTCATATAGAGTCAAAATGAAGGATAGTAATCTAAGTCCTTAAAACTACTATGTTTGAAGTCATCTACAGTAATTTATTATGCCGAAATTTCCCAGGCTATTTACACAAAACAGTCAGATATGAGGACCCAACACACCAGACTCCTGTGTAACTGACAGACGTTGTCTCCAACCCACAGCCTCAGCCCCCCTGTCCAGACAAGCCTCCACCTCCCCATGCACAACCAGGACCACCACGCTGAGGTCTCCGACACGCTGCGGGATCAGAACGCATCCATCGCATGCAGAGAAGCCGTTCTTCATCAAGGCACATTAGAGGACATCTGTCTTTTGGATGTTCTGCACAGACATTTTCATAAGCTTTAAAAGTTAATGATAGTAATGCATGCGGTTACAAAATGTCAAAATTTAGTAGAAGGAGTCTGAGAAAGGGAAACTATCACTAATCGTTCCTCTGACAACAAGATTACAGGGATGTTGGCAAAATGTTTTATGTTTTAAGTCCGATTACTTTACTGTCCAAGTGAAATGAACATGACACTGAATATCTGCTTCAGAAACTCACTCTCCATCTCAACAAGTCACAAGACGTCCTCAAAGCCGGGTGCAGGGTGATATGCAGCGCTACATACTAGATCGTTCTTGATGGTAATTACAGGACAGCCACCGTAGGATGCCAGACATTTTCATGTTGTTGCAATTTGTCTGGTCACCAACAGAGGGCAGTAAATGTCATTTCATGCACTAAAGACAAAAACACAGAAGACTCTTTATCATTTCTGTAAAATACGATATCAGATCTCAGACTCTCCCCTAATATAATATAGTAACATTTAATTCAGACTCTTGGTAATAATAAATACATTATATCTATATTATACACATATGTTGTCTCACATCATCTGTTAAAAACCTTTACCGTCACCACACCCTCATTAAAATCAGAATGGGCTCCATTAAAATGCCATAAAAACACAGAGATGCTGCATAAAACATAATACCAGCATCGTTACAACACTCAAACAACTGTCTTTTAATGTTCTGGTTACAATACAGCATAAAAAGGGAAGTTGCCGACAGCTTAAAATAATAAACACATAAAATAAAATCAATGCAGCGCGGCAGTTATCTTCACGTCTGGCGAACTGCAAACCGCTGGCGACAACCTCACTGTGCTTCATGACAAATTTACAGTTCAAGGTCAGCGTGGAGTCAGCATCGGCGTCTGCCTAAATCCACACGGCCTGAGACAATGAGCGTGCCACCGTCGTATTGTGTCCTGTTTATTTTTATTCGAGGGTCATTTCACTGGATGAAGCCAACATAAATGTTTGGACCCGAGTAAACCAATTTAGGGATTAGCACATTAGCAAACAGGGATTAGGAAACTTGTGCCAAAGCTCTAATTTGTAACCAAATTTACCAAATTCAATTGTTTCTGCTGCTTTCAACACTATCATTTCATCGTACTGTTTTCTCAGACACACACACCTCTCAGTCCTCCTCCTGCAAAACATTTCCTGTGCAACGTCTGGCACCACCAGAATGAATGACTCATGACTCTGGCTGTCCTGATTATTCCCCCAATTGCCACCACAAATGGCTTTGCCTGGTTTTTAGAGGTATTTGTGAGATTGTTTGGGGAACACGCAGCTTTTGTTCCTATAGCAATATTTGGGTAGAGCGATGGTTTTGGGATGTTTTGGGGGAAGGGGAGAGGAGGTAAGAATCAGGGCAGGCTGGAGAGGAGAGAGAGAGACATTTCAACATTTCTCCCCACCAGTCACAACTAAAACCACTAAGAATAGGCTTGTTACACTCTTCCCCTCCCTTCCTTCCTTTTCATTTACTCTCCCCATGCATTCTTCTCTTTTCCAATGCAGATTGGGATCAAATGTGGTGAGTGTGACTGTGGAACATGGGCTTCAATGCGAGGTAGCAGACGGTGCACCACATGGGATTTCTTCCTCTTCAGTTTTCTGGATACGAACAACGTTCCTCATTACCTTTGATGAAACTTGCTTGGTTACAAGAGTTTTAGCACTTTAAGACGAGTAATGCACGAGGTGAACACACCTGTGTTAAAAAACATGCTGTGGACTGGTGCTGAGGTACTGGTAAGAGGATGCCGTATGATGAAGGTTTTTAGAAATAAAACTATGAGTTTGTTAGATGCTAAGACACTGCTCGGGGGTGCAGACACATTAGTCTTCCGTTCAATGAAAAAGGATGTGACGTCGTGGTTCTGATGACCGTAATATACATATTAATGTAAGCAGTTTGTAGTCTGACAGTGTGATAATATAGCAAATGTTGTGATGAAACACTAGAATAATGACTCAGCAGAAGGGAGATGGAACGAACACTCGCAGGACGGAAACACAATGTGACCAAACATTACACCATTCAAGTTACAGAGTGATCTACCGGGAATTTAGTATTTCATTGGCCAATGCAGTGTCCTGCCGGATGACGTCACACTGAGGTTCAATGTTTTTGTGGAACAAATCTGCCCTATTTTCCCTTTTCGCTCTACCCCTGCGACCCCGTTGTGCCAGTGCAGTGCTGCAGTCGGTCTACACAACATTAGTCTGAACCTGCCTGTTCAGTTCCTTCCTCTTATGTTGCCGTCTCTTTTGTTATTTAATCTCAATAACAATGAAAAGACTAGGACAAATACCAATGAAAGTGTTTTTTTAAATATGTGTGACAGTGTTATCAGGTAATAACTCACTAGCAGTAAGGAGGAAAAGATGTTCAGTGTCTTACCTTCACTTCACATTTTCTATGGCAGGACAACCGGCACGCTGAAAGAAAGAAGACGTAGATATACATTAACAATGTGCCAGGACAGTAAAAATACACATAATCTCCACATGAGATCAATGGAAGAGTTAGTGTTCAGAAAGAAAGAGTACAAAGTACATTTTATAGAAATGAAACCCCTTGTTGTTTCATCACAAAAGAACGGGTAAGGACATAACTACTGTTCAGCGCAGTAGATTTACTCTGACTGTAAAAGAAACGTCATGCATTCAGCCTTTTACTCAACAATGACATTCTGTTGCTAAATGAACGCACTGCATACAAACGGCAACAAGGGCAGTTCTCCTCAACATGCTGTGGTGCTGCCCCCAAGTGGCCACATGGAGCAAACATCCAAACAGCCATCATTCAGTTGTTTGTATTTCTGTATTGGACTTTTTGATTCAGATGAGCTTTAGCTTAAGAATTTTAAATAAAGGTGTTAAATGGGAAAAAGTGAAATAAACCAAAACTCTGTGAGAAACTGAGAAAGAGTGAGAACATGTCAAATGGGCAGGTACGACCTTTGACCCCCACACCTGCTGTTCCTGCTGTCAACCTATGTGGTCCCCAGGTGGTGTGTGTGTGTGTGTGTCGCTGTGAGCAGAACCAGTGAACAGGGCAGAAGTGACAGAGTGTGAATGTTGTAGCTGGTCTTCCTGAGAACCACACCGTTGCTTGATTAAAATAAACCTGTGTAATGGATTACTTGAGCTTGATTAGTGACTATTTGGAGAAGGTAAGTTGTACATTTGTCCATCCCGTCAGAGAGGCAGTGACCCAAACTATAGTTAAAATGTGAAAGTAACTTATATACTTAGTAATGGGTAAAGGTGTGTAGTCTTGAGTGCTAAAGTTAATACTGTATGTTTTGGAAATTACTAGCCTTCAACCACAGTATTTGCTCTTCATCAGTGGATTGGAGTTCAGTTGTCATCACATTGTGTAACAAGGCCATCCTTGCCACATGTCACGTGGCGGAGGTGATGAAAACTGAGCCGTCTCCATGGCAGCCGAGCAAACTCAACTCAATGCGCTGATGAGGATCGTGAGAGCGGCTGAGACCTGCAGGAAAGGGTCCATTCTTTTTGCTTTTTGGTTCAACAGCAGTTCATTATGTTGGACACCAACATTTGGTGCATTTTTGTTATGTTACAATCAGCTGCTCAACAATCTGTCCTTAACTTTATGCATGAGCTTTCAGTTTAATATCATTCATTTTACTTTTATGTCATTTCTTGATGTTCAAGGAATAATTAGTTGAAAAACATTGATAGTAGATCTGACTCCAAAACAAGGAGTAACTGGAGAACATCTGTGCACGCTCAGCATGCATGAATTCCAGGTTTTGAGCACAGCGGTATTTTTTTGTTCTTCTCTGTTTGTGCAAATAAGTGCAGATGTTTCATGATAAGTTTCCTGTGCTGATATATCTCGACCCCCTGGAGCTGATCCATGCAGGCACCAGAGGGAATCATTTCTACACTGTTGATGAGTCCCACTTATCCACAGGAGGTCTCTTCTCACACGGCTTCACCGCAGAACAAAGGAAAACACTTAAGACATGATGCACACATGGGTATATTTGATTTGTGAGCCTACATAACCTCACATATTTCCAAAAATGTTGAAATATTCTTTTAAGGGCATGAGTAGACCCTGCAGGTAAGAATACACTGTCAGTTAGTTAGGGCATTACATTGCACATATCTGGAAGAGCACACAGCACATCGTCTTATTGTCACATCTTATCTCTTGGCCACAAGCCCTCTAGCAACGTGGCCTTTTTACTGGGGCGCCTAGCAACACTTCCTGGTAACTGTAAAGGACAGGAAGGATGCTCAGATTAACATGTGTCTATTTGTTTTGTGAACACACAGTACAGGAAGAAGAAAATAGCTTGTGTTGAATAGCAAAAAAAGATCGTTTCCAGCTGATTAAACCACGTTTGCGTGCATAAAGCTGCTGGAAGGCTTCAGGAGGCAGGTTTCATCTGGATGACTTTAGGCTTTGTCATTTGGCCAGGAAAGCTTATTGCAGTCTACTGTATTTGAACATGAAGGATGAATGAACAAAAGAGGGATGAAAGGGAAAGTAATTCTCCTGTGCTCCCCTTTGCACTCTCTTTCCTTTGTTTTCCTCGTCTACCTCCCAATCCCCCCATACCCCAATTTCTCTCTCTTTATTCTGCCTCACTCTACCGCCACCCCTCACCCCTCTTTCCCTTTCCCCCTCTTATCTAGGCTAATGCAGCAGCAGCAGCCATGCTAATTTTAACAGCAAATCCTCAGCCAAAGCCCTGCGCAGGCTCGCTCTCCTACTGCCGGGCTTCTGAGTGTTTGTCAACTCGGCTTCTGCTAAAGACACTGTTTGTAGTTCACAAAGGAGGAAGGGAGAGGGAGTGGAAGCACGTAAGAGAGATGGACGGAGGGAGACGAAGCTGCCCGGGAGTCCTCTCATGTTAATTTCCCCTGGACACTTCTTGGAGTTACAATAAAACCTTTAGTTCTTCTAAAATTAGAATTGTAAGACATGTGACTGGATTGTGGAGGAAGATGGGGAGGCTTATAGGGAGGGAGGAAGAGGGGGAAGCAACCAAAGCGGAAACAGTAGTGCATACATATAGTACATACTGTAAGGCAGATATAGAATACATCTGGAGAAGAAGAAAAGTATTTTTTACATCACTGTAAACTGAATCTCTCTTTTGTGACATTTAAAGTCTAAATTTGATCTTTTTGTAATTATTATTTGCAGTGTTGCTTCATAGCTCAGTCTATACAAAACGTAGCACATGGGGAAGTAATACATCTTTTTCTTTTCAGTCTGACACTCTTATATAATCTAGATTTATAATGTAGTTGTTTTGCTGGTTCACAGAGGAAAGAGAAAGTGTTGAAGCCAAAGTGCCAACAAAAACAAACTTGAGATTGAAAGAAGTTAATACAAGAAAAGAGCGAGTTCACAGGTTAAAGGAAAAAGTGCATGCTGGGAAAGATCCCCAGCCTCGCCAGCCATCCTGAGCAGGAGTCCAGAGAACACATCTATGAATGAAGGGCTCTTTCATCCGTTCCATGGGTTTAACTCAGGCCACTGTCTGGCCACAAATCATCCGCTCTACCCCCCCCCCCCTCGTCACCCCAGACAGACACTCACCTTTGCAGATGAGGCCCTCCTTGGTGATGGCCTGCTTGCATATATCACAGCTCTTGGCCTTCTTGAACGGCTTCAGCTTGAAGGTGTGTGTGTGGACGCCCTCCAGCTCGTCGGGCTGAGGGAGGAAGAGGAAGGAGGAAGGATCAGGACAGAGTCGGCTGAACTGATGCCAGCAGGTCCACGGCCAAAAGAAACACATTTGGTATTCAGTAAAGATATATTGCTCTATGGCTGCACGTGGAGCGGTGATGATGATCCATGTGTCTTTGTTATAGTGAATGGGTTTTTTCACCGTACCTTAGATGCTTCTTTTGCTTTCTTCCCTAAAAAGTCGTGTCGTGTTCATTTAGTACTCACTTATAAGTTATTGTGATGGTTTGATATCATTGTAAACTACATATCTTATAACTTTAAGACCCCACTGTGGGCTCCGAGAGACCGTAACGCCCTTTGCTTTTTCTATTTTCTGACATTTTATTGACTAAATGATAAACTGATTGATAAAAACTATTGAATGTTTAGTAAAAGGATAACCATTAATTGCAGCCATCTGAAGCAATGCTTCCGAGTCACCTTATACATAAAATGCCAATATGCCACCTATATGGCAACACATAGATAGATACATATAGTGTCACCTTTTTCTACCATAAAATATGTTTTTTTGTTTATTTGATCAGAGACCAAAAATATGCCAAATGATCTCTTACACACACACACACACACACACACACACACACACACACACACAGTGACATAGTCCGCCCACCAGCAGAGAGGATGTTTTCACTTTGAAGTTCTCTAATTAAATGACTAATTAATGATGAAGAGGAGAGAGAAAAAAAGCCTCACCGCATCTAACAACCTCAAAAACTCTAGGAATGATGTATGTGTGTGTTCATACCGTACTGTATGCGTGTGTGTGTGTGTGTGTGTGTGTGTGCGCGCTCAGAGCAGCCTGAGGACACAACAGCTCCAGAAACTGCACCAAAATCTGAGCCGAGCAGTGACGAAAGAGTAGTGCACACGATTCTCGTCTCCCTCACGGCGAAGATATTAGAACACAGATGGTGATGATGACGACGATGATGATGATGATGGTGATGATGACCATCCCCAAGGACCAAAAATGAATTCCATGACTTATCGAACGTATCGCTGACATGCAGTGACATGTTAAATGTGATTTCCCCTCCAAACAGCTGCACATTACTCAGTGTTGATTTGATCAGCGTACAACATGCAGCCCAGAATACTGTAAGTGGGTCACTAGGATTCCCTTTGAAGGTGCCTTAACTCTAAAGCAGCTCAGCCTGACATGAAATGCTGCAGAGCATCATGAAGTGACTAACAAAACTTCTTTTCAGTCATTTAAGAAACAGTTCCATGTTGAGTTTGTGGGTTGATCAGGTTGAATTCTATTATTAAGGTCTTCTGTTAGTTTGATGTATTTTCCTAATCTGGTGGTCAAATTGATCTTAAAGAGACAGTAAGGACAGAGCGCTAATTCAACATCTGCAGGTTCTTTCTTGTAGCTCACCCTCCAACACCCTCCCTGGATCTCCCCTCTTCTCCTCTCTCCTGAGCTCTCTTTTCCCACCATCCCTCTGTCTGAACAACCTCCTCTGTGACTCATAATGATGATGTCATTTCCTTTGTGTATTTGTGTAGCTGGGCTGGTTTGGGCTGGGCTCCGCTGGGCTGTAAATCTCAGTGCTCTAGTATTTTATTCACACCTTGAAAGTACGACTGACTGAGTCCCTCCAGGAACAATTAGGACAAATTTAACCATTTAACTGATCACGTGAATCATCTGATCTGATTTCACATTATCGCTGATATATTTTGGCAAAAAATGGAAGAAGGCTTGTAAATTCTGCATCGCTTCCCATATAAAAGAATTTCAATCAGAAGTGAAAAAATCAAACCTCAATGTCAACAAGCCAATTTTCCTCCAGCTATGTCAATATTCTGCAGTGCGTACTGTCAGACAGACCTCAACAATGTGCACCCATTCAAATCCCAGAAAAACTATTCTAAAACTACACTTACAGGAAACTCAACCATCAACAGAGAGCCATGATCTCACCCTCTTTCCTACTCAGAATGTAACACTAGCATCTGTAACTGAATGGGTTTCAACACAAAGGTTTCTTTTATTAATCTATCTAAAACGATCTATTGGAAGTTAGAAATGTAACAAAACTATTAAAAAAGTTAAGCTATATTTTGTCAACTCATGTTGCATTTGAAGACTGAAACATGCCTCTCTTAGCTGCACGTACAAGTGAGTGTACGCAGGTAGTTTTCAGAGACGTTTCAATAGCACCTCCTGACAGAAGGTTGGGCCAACCAATCAGCTTGTTGAGCCTGTGAGCCTGCAAGACTGGCAGGGACGTTCACACGTATCATCTACAAACTGAAGTCCAGCTTCAGGGTTATCTAAAAAAAAAGTCAGCTGCACTAAAACTTTAGATTTCACTACATAATATATCTGTAACTTCAACAAACTCCCAACAGAAAATACATACATCTAATGGTAAATAGACTGCTTTTATATATAGTGCTTATAGCCAAAGCTCTTTACAGTGTGCCTCACATTCACTCGTGCGTGCGCACACACACACACACACACACACACACACACACACACAGTATTATACATGCAAGGCACTGGCTACACCATTGGATGCAAGACTACCCTTTCTACCATTAGTTCTTCTAGTAGCAGAACTAATTATGATCACTACTAGCACTACTGTTACAACCAGAACGGCTCCAGCTACACAGAGCTGCAGGTGTGATGAAGACTAAGCTGTGTAGTCCTTTGCTTCGTTGTCTTTGAGCTCATTTTCTGGTTGCTTTCTGAAGCTCCCTGGCTTTTATCTCTCTCTCTCTCCCCCTCTCCCTCTCCCTTTCTTTCTCTCCCTCCATGTGCCGCAGTCAATTTGGCTCAAAGCTTTTACAAAAGTGTATTTCTCAGCGTTTTCGCTCCACTATCTCCCTAAATCTTAATGGCTTTTGTCACACCGTGACCCGCTCGCTATAAGCTCCAGAGAGGAATCATGGCTGACCTTGGCTGCACACAGCCAGACACAGCATGTTACAACAGGTAGCTTCAAACAAACAATATGCTACATGCATGCTGATAATTCCTGCCATCCGTCTCATTAACATTTTTCTCTTGTGGGTTGGCTGATACATTGAACAGCAGCTCAGGTTTAAACACAGACACATTTCATTAAAGTGAAGGGATGAAATATATCCATCGTGATCATTGGACGTCTGCGGAGACGAATTCAGAAGGGACAATGTGAGACAACAGACAAACAAGGCAGTATAACATGGAAAAATGTTTGTGATGAGGGTCAATAGGAGATACAGTGACCCTTGTATTAAAAGCTTTTTACTAGCAACTGCTGGTCAAACATGCACTGACAATAGTTTTCTATGCAAGTCATCTAATCTTAAATATTTGCCAGTGGAGTAAAACATGTATAAACAGTATTTATTTCCATCTTTAACTAATTTTAGAGATTGCTATGCTAACTGAATAACCTGCGTTGTTCTGTCTCATTCCAAGATATCCACTGATGGCAGGTAAAAAAGTCAGAAAGTTGGGATGAATCTTAATAAAAAAAGATTTTCAGAGTGCAGAACTGTCTCAGACGGACATCTTTTGCAGTGTGGGGCTAGCTGTGTTTATAAATAGCGGGTGAAGCACCTTAGTGCCACTCTACAGCCCTGATGTTAAAGATGACCTGGCACAAAGCCGCCGGCTAAACCAATCAGACGCAGCCAGCTGTGTCACAGGCAGGAGCCATGGTTACCTGGCTGCCACGGCAACTGGGGTCAACATGTCCTGTCAAACAATGATGGATGAGGAAGGATTTTAAAAAAGGGGGCGAAAACACACACACACACGCACACACATCACATGCATGTACACCTTGGCATACAGGCCCACAGTGAGAGGCGCCACTACAGGAGAGCAAATGGTTCTTGGATGGCTGCCATGCAGCATCTGGGATTCAAGTCTTTTCAGAGAAAGAGGGAAAGGGGCCTCAGCAGCTTAAATAGCAAGTGATCAACAAAGAGAAAAACTTAGTCTGTGCCTACTGACAGTTTTGAGGGCTCTCACACACACAAGATGTTAGTAAAGCTCACGATTAAAATATGTAAGCATTTTATATTCTGGAAGAAAACAACTTGCGTCCTGAGGATCATGTCAGAGAAAAGCATTCAGGATAAAGTCATCTGTAACTTTCTTCTTTCAGCATATGTCGGGGTTTCAAGGTTCATAAAAGCATTTACATTTTCTGTATATATATACATACATGTATAATGCTGCTGCAAGCTTGAATAAATATAAGCCTGCAGAAGAAATCTACAAAGATGCAACCTGTATTGAGAATCTTTATCAATGCAATATGGTGAGCCAGAGCCCACGTCAAGTTCAAAAACCAAAGTAATGGCCATCTATCACCAATGGTGTGGGCAAAATGCATTACAGCTGCCAAAATAATAATGATGGGAACTTGGAGTCTCTTTTGAGGGTGTGGATCTTCTAATGAAAGCTGTGTTTTGACTCCTAAAAGAAAAGACAGATATGTCGAAGCCATCCAAAATACAAGCCGACACAGAAAACAGAAAAATCACAAGCCCTGTCCTCTGTGTCGTGTTAGCAGGAGACTCCCAGGAGATGCCAGAGGGAGAAAATGGAAAGGGGAGTTATGTAGAGAGACAGAAAGAGAGGGAAGGGAAATGGGTGTAGATGGAGAGAAAAGGGGGGATACGGGGACAGAGTGAACGGTCTGAGAGGCAAGGGTGGAGGGAGAGGAGAGTAGGTGTTAGTGTGTATGTGTGTGTTCAGGCTTATAGACAGCAGGTCCAGTAAATCAAGGCCCTGTGCTCCTCTCGCCGAGTTGCACTTAGCTAATGAAAAGCATCACTACGCTACCTCGAACCGCGACCCCACTTAGAGCCAAGATGTGGGAGCAGGGGGAAAGTGAAAGGAAAGGAGGGAGGGGAGGACTGCGCTCTCAAAGGCCCTGCTTTTACCTTCTGCACGGAGACGGGATGAGCATGCCTGTGTCCAGTCATGTATGTACGCACAAACACATACAGACACGCGTGTCCTCTATGAACACAGGAGATTAGGATGGACAACGTTTATGGGGAATAGTTTTATTCCTATCTACCATTTAATTTCAAGTTACAGTGATTAAAAAGCCTTAAGTTACTTTTTTAAGGTAATATTTTCCTCTGTTATCTAAAAACCATAATTTAGCTTCAGTGTCTGGCTAGCAGGAACCAGCTTTTAAATTTCAATCACTTAAAGAGGCTGCAATCAATATTGTTATATTGACAAAGGATCACATGACAGGAGTTGTTCCTAATGATGATCCCACAGAGTACACTACCTGCCCAGCACCAAAAGACAGACAGACAGACACACTTAGTGAACATAAACTATTAGACATTCACCAATTGGAATAAATGCTAATGTCGCTTTGTAACTTTTTACTGCTAACAAGTTTGCTGTATCAGTAAAGATGTGTAGGCTAAAGCTTGTGTTGTGCTGTGACCAATAAAGCAGTAAAATACAGTTGAACACTCAAATGTGTGGCAGTTGTTCCCCAGTTCATTTGATGATATACACACAAGTGTACACTGACAAGATGGAGGTCAACACAACTTTTCTATTGGCATAAATAACTTCCGTTCACCACAGCTGAACATATTTTATGTTTGATCGTTTCTCTCTCTATCAGACCCATGAAGTCCTTGAACACATACAAATATTCACCAGCCTGTCAAGAGTAAAGAGTCTCAGTTTCAGGGTAAATGTTTGTAGTCTGGACTTCCTGTTTAAAACCAGGTGCATTTTTGACCAGCACAAACGTTTCCGTGTCCACTTTCATTCACATATGCACGGCCAACGCCCACCTTCTAATGTAAAACTCCACATGTGGATCCATTTTCAGCTCAGAGGAAAACCTTTCTGCATGAATTGGAAGAGTGGTTTGAAAACACAAAGAGGCGCATGTGGGAATAAAGATGTACAGTATCATTTTGCATAATGGTGTAATTTGACACAAACCCTGTAGTCCATGAATCGCTCAGTCAGAGTGTCCCCTAGTGTGCAGTAACTGTCTCCAAGGAACAATAGCGAAATAAATACAGCCTTTTTGAGACTAAAACTAGAAGTTGAAGACTGGCATTCATTTTGCTGTGCGATATTTAGCAGAATTGCATGTTCTTCTCTGGGGCACAAACAATGATCGTCTTTCACATAAAAATCCATGTTGATCAAGTATAGATTGGAGCTCTTTTTATTTCCTGAAAAGACTTCTTGGAGATGAAATTGACAGCATAGGAGTACTGGAGGCCGCAGTAAATATCCTCTCTCACCTATAAAGGCTGTCCACTGTAAGATATATGCTATGTGAGAAAGAAAGTCAGTGAGTGAAACGAATGGTTGTCTGAATGAGCGACTACCTGGCTGATGGACGAGGTGAACACAGAGTGAATGAGTAACCGGACAGAGACAAACAGCGCCAAAACGGGCTAAAATGCCGGATGACAGGACTCAATGAAGTGAAGCATGAGGAACAGGCCGCCCCCCCCCACCCCCGAGATGAAAAAGCAGAGCCACACCTGCTTTCAATTTCCCCCAAATTCAAATTCCGTCGTGAACAATGGGCGCCTTTGAGAGACGGAGAGCTGGAGAAAAGAAGAAGGAGGAACACAAATAAAACGGCAAATAAGAAGCGGAGTGATGTGTGTGTGTGTGTGTGTGTGTGTGTGTGTGATTCATACACTCTCCTTTTCTAGAAAGCAGTCTCCATAAACACATGAACACGATGGCACAGTGATGGACTGCCAACTGTTTTAAAGGTGAAGAATGTCATAAAGCACACTTCATATGAAATATAGTGAAATATTGTGAGCAGGCCTCATCCTAACGTTGCATTTTATTTGTTCATCTGAATTTGTGTTATTTAAAGAGCACTGCAGCAATTTAGTTTTGCACTTCCATAAAGCAGGCTAACTCACAAGAGACAGCTTTTACAAAGAATCACAGTCAAAACCAAAGCAGCAGAGGCCGAGGTATCCTGAAATTAATCCGTAGCATGAGTAAAACTCAGAAAAGGCTGGATCCTACATTTCCCACAATGCAACTCACTAGACCATTTGTGTGTCTGCCTGGTTACACATCTTTCAAACTCCACAGTCCGACTTTGACTTTTCTCAGACCAGTATCCGACTTTTATCACAACCTGAGAAGTAATTTGATCTTTACTGACTGGATGAACTCTCTGCAGTACAGACGAATCACTGGCTGTAAACGCTGCTCTCATTGGCAGCCTCCACTCTGTGATCTCAACACACAGATGGCAAACCTAAGATCACCCTGCAAGACTGCAAATCATGTTTCTTTACGCAGCACAGAAATCAGGGGGTCAGATTCTTCGTGTTAAAGACCCTTAAATGAAACACTTCCCAGGTGGACTGAGGTGTTGTCCCATGCATCTCCATTTATGAACATTATTTACAGCAGATGGGAATATAACAGAGGGGGGAGTGAGTCATTATTCTGGTTATAACCCCAGAGGGGCCTTCTTCACTGTGATTATGGGTACATCAGTGATTGGCAGCACAGAAGAACCCATAGTCATAGCACAACACGTGGAGAAGGCTGTTACTGTATAATCCACAGGCAGAGTTTGGAAAGCTTTCTTTAACATAATAGAGATTATACATACATAATATACATAAAGAGATTTTCTGTGTAAATGTCCATGGGAACACACACGAAGGACAGTACGAATCAAAGAAAGTCCAAAACACCAGTCAGAATCAACACATTTCTCTGCCTGTCTACATCCTTACTTCATGAGAGTATGGATAAGTGTTCAGGAACATGGTTATGAGTCCAGGATGTTTTATTCATGGCTCTGAACACAGCTGATCCCAGCGGACAGACGCTGTGGGCTGGTTGCCAGATCGGAGTAGATCCCTCCTTGAAAAAGTGTGACTACCTCCCTGCTTATGTCCGCGTGAGGTTTTGATATATGGATGCATCAAATGAACCAATAAAGACATACATTTGTGTGTGAGTGCGGACGTGAGGGTGCAGCTGTTATACTGTTTGTGCGATATGATCAATAGCAGGTGCAGACAGAGAGACACAAAGATCAATGAGCTGTGATCATGAAGTCTAGGCCGCTTATGGTCATTATCCAGCTGCTAATGAACTTACAACGCCATGTTTGCTAATGAGCTCTCCTCTCTTTGAGCCTGTCTCGGGGAAAACACATGCAGAGGCAGAACAGGACAAGAACATCACTGTGTTCCTACTGTTACATGTTAATGCAAAACAACTTTATGACGTGTGAGTGGTATTGTTGCAGCCTGTCCTACACTACTGACTTTAAAGAGCATGCAACATAACTGGAGCTAAAACTATTCATTGTCTGTATTTCAATGGATCTTTGTTTTCCATGAAAGTCAACTGAATATCTTTGAGTTTTGGACTGTTTTACGTCACCATGGGCTCTTGCTATATGTGATATGTGACTTTTTTTTGCTATCTTATGACATTTTCTGTCTTTTATTAAATCCTTTTTAGTTGCAGTTCAAAGATGACAAACCACAAAGCAAGGACTCAAAATGACCACAAAGTTGACAAAGCTTCAATTTCTGCACTTGTGGTTCCCAACTGTTTCAGCTTGTGACCACATAAAAAAAGTTCTGTGCATTAGAGGAGCATTACAGTTCAATCAGAAAGTGATTTTAAAATGTTTTAGAGGCCTGAACAGGCAAATCAATTCAGTGTTCACTAAAGAAAAGCAATGATTAAAGGACCACCTTTAAAAACCTCTGTCTAGCAGAAGATTCTTCAGATTTAGATTTAAGTTCTGGATTAGTTAATTAACTGGTTAGATGGAAAAACCATTACCATTATTTTTCATGCATACTGTAAATGCTTAAGAAGGTTTGCTTTATTTTCTCGGTTTTATATAGTTAGAAACCAAATATGTGTTGCTTTTTGGACTGTTGATCGTATGAGTGAACACTGGCAAATATCATGTAAATAATCATTTGTTGCAGCCCTAAATAAGTATAACTTACTTCTATATTTCCAGTGGCTATCTATAAGTTCAATGTTTAATTGGGCATAGATCCAGACTCTGGTATGAGATGCAGGGGTAAACTAGTGCACAGTGCCCAGGGGAAGTGTGCTGAAGCTGGGTCTCAGGCTGGCTGGTGGTGGCCTGGGGGCCTGGAGGGAGGCATCCGGTCACATCGCATATAAATCACCTGGTCACAGATACACAGAGCATTGTTTAGCCAGTGACGGCTCCACTCTCTGAGGACAGTCTGACTCTCAAAGATCCAGTACCACACGCATCTCCACACGCATGCACAAACGCACTGGTTTGAAAAGGAGAGCTCGGACAACGCTCCAGTGAGAGTTGGAGGGACAGTCAGCCCGTGTGACAGCTGAACAGCACATGAGGTCCCTTCGGAGGCTGTTAACCAAAACTAGGTCTGAGGTGGACATCATCATCAAAACCACAAATATCATCACCAGTATTATTACATTCCCTTCCACACCAACAGCAGTGTTAACAGGAGGCAAACTCTTAACAGGACGAAAGAAATAGAGCATTAGAGTTTGGACAACGCTTATGCAAGAAGAAATGCTGGTGAAGCCACATGAGAGTCCTTGAACCTTTATAATGGCCAGTGTTTCAAAAATAGTCCATTAATTAGGATTTATACTTAAAAAAGAGGATGTTCGCTAATGCTTTTTTAATTCTTTCACTTTTATTATGATTGAAATGTGCCTGCTCGTGAATGATTTTTTTTGAGTGAATAAAAACAAAAACTCTCCACTACTTGACAAAATATCTAATTTTCAGACAAAAAATTTACAAAGTAAAACTGCAATTTCAAAAATGTTGAGTCAAACTTTTCAAATGACCTCATGTTCAAATGTGACTTCCTCCTGATGTCCTGGTCCTCCCACAATGATAAACATGATGCTGGTGTTATGATGCTGTGGGGAATTTATCCCCCCGGACCGCTCATAGAGACGCCGAGACATATTTATTACTCAGGAATCTCCTCTCTCAACGCGAGCTAATCACCAGGCAGAGGGATACATTCCTAATACATGCCGGGCCACACGAATACACACATGCAGAGGTGTCACACACGGAGGCGTGGCAGGCGGTAACGGTCCAATCAAAGCCAGATTGATTTTCAGAGCTCTCCGGGGATTCTGTTCAGTCAATAAGGGACTCTGTTAGACAACTGAAGACATGATGGATGTACCATACATCGTGACGTGTTCCAGCTGCCTTGTCCTACAGCATGGAACAAAACAGAAGTCTGAAAATCATGGTAGTATTCTTTATGCTGTGCAGAGATTATCATGATGTAATGTAAGCAGACTTCAGTCTTTCCCTCCCCCTGGCTGAGTGCCTGTTGAGTAACTTAGCTTTGGACCGTCCAAGTGTGCCCGAGAGCATCAGAAACAGCAGTTCCACCTAACACATGCAAAACTGAGAACTAAAACCAAGCTGGATTCATCTGAGGCCCAGATAACCTGACTGCTAGCCCAGGTCAAACTAAAAGAACACTAGATCCTACATTTCCCACAATGCTACTCAGCAGCATCTTTCATTAGACCCCTCCAGCCTTTCAAACACCACACAACTAGTTACGTGACCTTTTCAAAATACGGTTGTAGAAAAAAGCAAAGTGAGACGGAAAATGAAGAACCACTTACTTGCACTATTTCATGCTCGCCTCACTATTTCTACAGTACAAAGAGAGGGAAGATGAAACAGAGAGTAGCTGGCAGAAGAACACACCTGAGGTCTGTTAGTGAAACTTGTGACACTGCAGAACACTAGGAACATAATCTCGGGTCTTAATGGACCACCCCGACTGCACTCGGGTGAACACTGGCAGGAAATATCAGCAAATATGTTAAAAATCCTACCGCTGCTGCGGTGTCAAATAAAGTGTGTTGTTATTGGTAGCAGAGCTGCTTAGCATATTGTAGAGCAGTAATGAGCTCACACAAGTATTTGGCCAGCGCTGTAGGAACTAGCCTGCATTTGTGGCTGTTTCTGTCAGCATGTCAAATCTAATATTCTCTCTCTGTGTGTGGGGTGATACATTATTAATAGCGTGTATTTGAGGAGCTTTCTTAGAACCCGCTTCTTGCACGTCACTCAGCCTCTGCTCGTTACCCCTCTTCCTCTCTCTGCTGATGTCACACATCACAGCACTCGTCAGTCTTTTTCTCTCTTGCCCCTTCGACGCTCATCTCTCTTTGTTTTCTGCTCGAAGAGTGATAATGTTGGATTGGAAGCCTTGCATCTGGACAAGTCAATGTCTCACTTTGCATATGAACTGTGTGGGAGCTTTGCCTCCACTCTGCCTCTTTCCCCTTGCATCTAAATTGCCATATTCTGCACTGCAAGCTACAGAAAAGTAGGGCAGATGCCTCATTTAACACTTGGGTGCGATCATTACACACTGTGTATACATACACAACAAGAAAAGCAATAAATCCACCTACTTCTCTAGTTAAGACAGTGTTACACTGCAGCTAGAAGCATTAAAAGGTTGGCGATGTGTGATGTGGCAATATGTTAACATACAAAAGCCCACAGTTTTTCATGGTAATATATGATTATGTAGCTGAAGTGCATCTTAAAAGGCACATTTGGCATTTCCATCTATAGGAGTAAGGGTCTCTCAAGACATTGCAGGCTTAAACTGTGAATTTATGATCCTCTGCAAGAAAAAGACTTGTTCTTATATCCACATTCACATGCTTCCAGGTCCACACACATCTTCACACATGTCCAGGGGAGTGTTGGCGTGCTTGACTTTTTCTGTCTTTCATTTTTGTTTTTAACCAAGATGCTGCGTGGAAAGCCCCCGGTTCCTGACACACTCAGTCAGTCCCAGAAAGGAGGAGAGGCGAGCAGCAGCAGATTAAATTATACAGGAGAAACCAGAAATAGCTCTAGTGCCGAGGCCGCGTGGACTCGATGCAAGAACACGCCGATGTGAGTCGCCACAGAGCAGTCAAGTACATTAGTGCTGCCCGGATCAACCGAGTCAACTACTGGAGATTTGCGCTCGCTTATGACAAAGTGGTCATGTGAACTTGACCTCTAGTGACCAACGGATGAAGGATATAATCCCCAGCCTTGTTAAGAGTAGCATTTGTAAAATGTGTAAACTTTAAGGACATTTTGAACCATGAGACTTTAAGCTAAATGTTACCATCAAACGAATCAAGAGTCAGAGGCAACAGTGGTGCTGCTGTGTTGTTATTTCAAAAGGATCCATTGACCATGAACTTTTCACCTCTTTACACTTCACACATAAACATAACCGCCCACTACACACCACAAAAGGTCATTTAGAGCATGTGAACAAACAGCGATTGGCTCATTCATAAGTCTCATAAAATCTGCTAACTTAAAAATAAAATACTTTTTATTGCTTTTTCACTGATGATGGCGACCTCTTACTGGTCGCTGGGACCAGCATACATCCTTCTGTGTTCTCTTACCCAAAACATGCAGGAGAGGCAGACCCAGGATCTGGCCCTCCCTGCCAGAGCAGAGGGCAGAGACAGAGAGACGGAGGGCATCCTGAGAGAAGTGCCCAGTCGAGGGCTGTCCAGGCTCACAGCAGAAATCCACGGTATTCCCAGGAATTCCCAGCGGTTGTACGCAGGCTTGGGTGACACAGATCCATGGCAGACGTGCGAGGTGCACAGAGGGTGTGGAAGGGAACGCTGCACTCGTTTCCTCTCTCTGATGGCCTTAGTCAGTCTCCAGCATCTGAGCTCCCTCCCTCTCTTGCTTGGTTGTCCTACCTCTTCCAGTCCTGGTACTTCTCTCTCTCTCTCTCTCTCTCTCTCTTTCTCTCTGTTGTTCACTCACTCACTCACTCACTTCTGCCCTCCTCTCCGTCCCTCTTAAAGTGTGGTAACTTTATTCCATGAAGGAAAGCTGGGAGGTGAGTGTTGGCCTTTATTTTTCTCCCTCCCAAAACTCCCCTCTACTCAAATGATCTTTGTTAGCCCCTCCTTTCCCTTCTCTCACTTAACCCCCCCCCCTCCCACACACACACACACACACACACACACACTCTATTCATTGACCACCCTCCACCCCCTCGTCTTCCTTGCATTGCATACCTCACCTCTCTTTCCCATCTTACCTCTCCTCTGCAAGCATGCTCACTCATGTCTGCGCTAATGTCACTTCAATTTTTCATCGGCAGCCCTTCCTGTTCCCAGACCTCCTCTCCTGCTTCCAGATATCTGCCAGACTCGCCAGCTGCTGTGACGCAGCCCAGTGGCAAACAGAAGCTAACAGGTACTTGGTGCAGAAGTTGGTGTGACGATTAGAAAATCAATGTGTATACGGATGCACATGCAGCCTCATGAACACACTCAAAGAAAGGCCATGTGCACAAATGCACACAATAATGTGATCACACATGCATTACTCAGTAAAAGCAGTGACATCACTTATATTTTTGCGAGAAAACCAATAACTAAAAACTTCTTATGAAAAACTCGTAAAATAAACTAAAAGTAAAATAAGGCATTATATTCTGTCTGCATCTCGCCTGAAACACTTAACGAGAGACTCCAGCTATTTAGCATTACACTTAAATAAAGTGCAAGCAACGCATTAAAAAAGAAACACAAGCAAAACAAACAAAAAACTAAACTGGATCCTACACTTCCCATCTTGCAACTCAACAGCTTCTTTAATATTTCATGTATGTAACATGCTTCCTGTAAAAATATATAGTTTAGTCTCCAAGCTCAACACGCGATAAACCTGATGACATTATGTTAGTCATCTTCTAGCTGAGTTAATTCAAGTTAGTGTCATTTCTTTTCAGTCCAGTTTAAATCATTTTCATACAATTATAAAAACATATAAAATACCCATCACTATGGAGAAAGATTAGGCTGTTGGAATAAAGCTGCATGGACACTGATTACTGTACATTGTTCATGCATATATGTCAATATATACATTGTACACACTGAAACGAAAGTGTTGTCTGGAGTGATTCACATGGACTGAGCAGGTAGAAGACCAACACCTCACATCTGATGGGGTTCTTCATCTTTCCAGCTCCTGTGTGTATGTGTGTGCAGATGTTTTTACATGCATGTATGCAAACTTTCCCCGAGCATGTGTGTGAGGGATTGCTATATGCATGTATACATCTATACAAGGTACAGCACTGAATCAACATTATATCAGCGGTGCGGGCATATTACATCATTCCACAGTGAGATCCATAAAGGGCTAAGAGCCAATTCATTTTGAGAAAACACCCTCTATTGATCCCTTCTGCACTCCATCACTTCCACTGTAACAGTTACCTCAATCCATAGGCTAACCTGACACATAATCTGTGTGTGTGTGTGTGTGTCCCTGTGTGTACTCTATTAACATAATGTCAGCAAAGAGCACATCGTGGACACATTGGGGTATATTGCTACTGGTTGTCATGTTAACTCCTGAACTGGTTTCTAAATAGATTTGGTGCCTGGGTTTGATACATGACAGCCACGTTTCCCCTGCAGCCAACTGGTCTAAACTGGGTTGCTAGCAGCCTCTAGTGGCCTCCAACCAACCCTCAGACAGTCTGTGCACATAGGTAACAGAAAGCATTGCTTTTGGAAATGAACATATACAACTTCTGCATGCATCTCATGTTGTTGTTGTTTTGTTGTCTGGATGCAGCCAGCATAGCAATTTGAGTGATACTTTACTACCTGCAAAAAGCATTGATTTTAGGTCTGTTATTGGGAGTGGTGTGTTTTCTCAGTACAACATTTTTGTACAGTGAGGTCAGGTTCTTATTCCCTTATTCCCAATACAACATGCCGGAGCTCACTGACAACACACAGGCAGGCAGGCACAAGCACACACACTTACACATACACTTTGTTTCCCACAGAATTGTACCCAAGTAAAAAAAATAAGGGAATTTAGACCATCATGAGACAGTAAAAGACTTCATTAAACTCCTGCTTAATGACGTAAGCAGCTCACTGTACTTATTGAAAGTTTGGAGGAACTCTTACATGCACGTGTATACATTAAAGGCACAGAGAGAGTGATATTTGATCACCAGCTCTACCCACACAAACACACCCCAGATAAGATGTCCTAATATTTTGGTTGTACCAGATGTACTGCTTAAACAAAAACTAAGACAAAAGAGAAGAGATGAGAAGAAAAAGAAAAAAGAGAGAGAAAAAAGTCTTCCACATTGACTCTGCAGTCTCCTCTTCCATCCTCCACTGGAGAATCCCATTAAAGCTTTAATGCTAGAATAACAAAGGATCCATCATGCTGAACGCTGGCCCAGAATACAGTGAGCCATTCAGGGCAGAAGTCTAAAGTTCTATGGGCGCGGTACCTGCACACACTACTCAGTGTGAAAGGTAAGTTGGGAGCGTGTGATAAATACAACAAGCAATGAATGAGGTTTCCATGCATATGCTGGAGAGGCAATCTAGAGGGAGAGAATAAGGAGCCATTCATCGGACAGGTTTCCCATCACCTTCTTCTCTTGTGGCTGTCTGCAGTACTGCCTGATGGGAATTTACTGCCCGCACGGACATTAGTTAAATGAATAGGGAGGCAAGTAAACACAAAACAAAGAGGGGAGGAGAGGAAACAAAAGGGTGAGGAGAGGAGGGACAAGGAAAGGAGCCACAAATAGACAAGATTTGATCAAATAGAAGGAAAGAAAGAGTAAAATAGAGGAGGGGGAGGAGAGGAAAGGGAAAAGAGAGGAAAGAGATGAGGAGAGGAAAAAATGAAAGGATACATGGGTAAATTCAATTAAATAAAAGGAAAGAAACTAAAATAGAAGAAAGAACATAAAATAGGAGAGGAGAGGAAGAAAGGAAACAGTGATTGGAGGATATAAACAGAAAGGAGAAGAAATTGGAGATAAGAGGAGACAGGATGTGAGGATGAGAGAGAATTTAGGAGCGTAGAGGAGAGAAGAGGGTTACCCTCCCATAGTACCACCATAGTGTCACCATAGTAACACATCATCCTTCTGCCTCCCTCTCTTTCTCCAAAAACCACACATTCACAGTGAAACACACACATACCAACAACATCTTCTGCTGTAACCCGGCCCTATCATGTGGGGACTGTGTGAGCCGCGTTGCCATGGAAACTAAACACCTCACAGCGGTCCTTGGAGGGAAAACACAGAGCCTTACCTCTCCACTTTCACCTCCCAGCCGGTCACATGACCAGCTGCTGCAGCTGGAGCGACAGAGTAGCAACAGAGTGAATGGTTGTCATGCACACTGCAAAAAGTGTCCTAAAATAATTTATTTACTTGTGCAATCTAATTACAAGAGGCCAGTGAAGAACTCACGTTTAAAACACTTGCTATTGTGGTGGAAACAAATAACAAATATACTGGTGATCAGCCAACTGCTGCTGCAATAATTGGCTAAACAATTCTTCACAAATGAAAAAAGGCAAAATATCCAAATTGGTGGGGTAGGAAAGAAACGCACACAGTATTGATGATGATCTTACATGTGGATTTGGAAAGTAAATATTTGTTCCAAAATATAAAAGCATACAACTCTCTATCAAATAATATCTGTGTTTTTAGTTGTAAAGACACAATTTTCTTAAAAAAGAAATTGAAAAATCTGCTAAATGCAGAATGTACAATATCCATACCTTAACAAGGGCACGTCCCTGCTGGCAAGTATTTGTCCCATTTTACAGTGTAGGTATGAATATGGCTGAACCAGCTCTTTAATGTCTATTTGAAAAGAAATGCAGAATTAACCTTAAATTTACCACATTGATTCATTGATAGTTTTTATAAAAGAGTGAGAAAAATTCAAACAAAAGGACTTTTTTTTTCTACATAGAAAAAAAAGGCCGTTGCTGACTGGACAGGCTGAGCCAAAGCTGTGAGTGAATGCACATAATGGGTTCGGGGTTCATTGTACAGGGTAGAGCAGATATATAATAAAAGTGTTTGTGTCTGCAAAGGCAGTAACAAGCTCCACACACATTTACACACACATCTGAGAGAGTGCGACAATGGGAGTGTGGTGGAATTGAGCACGGGTGTAGAGATAAGGAGCTGCGGCAATGGGGCGGGGGGGTTGCTGCTGGTGTTGGTGCTGGTGGGAGGGTGTTGGGGATTGAAGAGACGGGCGGCTGCAGCACTGCAAGCTACGGCATCACCACAAGCGAAATCCCATCATCACCAGACTTATAACCAAACGCTTCACATACGCAACAGCAGAGAGCTCGTAGCCAAGAGAGACTTACAGCACTGCAACACTTAAGTTTTAAACCTTTCGACTGGTATTTACGTCCAGGATGATCGAAGCTTTTCATGCTGCAAAATGAAAATGAAAAATTAAAGATATGAGGGCGCGTGAAAGTCCCAAAAGGTGTCTTTACTTTATGATAATATTCTCACTAGGGCACAGATTCTTTTAAAAACTGCTGAGGATGCAGCGCATTAAGCTGATTTGGTCAGTGTTTTCTGCCTTAGGACAATTGCTATAAAAAAAGGTCCCTCTTTGCTCTCGAGATGCTCGTGGCAGGAGGAAAAAAAATCCCTCCAAAAATGTTCCCACCCATAACTATTCATCAGCGGATCACCTCCGGCACTGTTTCTGGTGTCCTCGCATGTGTGTCTGTAAGAGGAAATAGTGCCGTTTAGACATACCAGAGTTGTTACACATGATCGATTATCTGCTAGAGAAGAGCAAAAAAGCAAAGATTTCCATCCAGCGTTTTGCTAATACGGTTGGCTACGGACAAAGAAACAGAGGGTGCATTCAGCTGATACCATTCAATGAACTCCGTTTGGCTTTTCTCGCTCATACACATGTGCCATACGACCAGCGAACATGGCGCAGCGATGAAAGGCCCACAACCCCCTCCTCAAAAATCAGCAAATACAGCATGACATGCAAAGGCAGGAGATGAACGGGGGAAATCAAGAGCTCTTTCATGGGAATACGCAAACCACCAATAATTGTGCATTACAATTCTGCAGTTGTGAAAGCAAGGTGACCCTATGTATCAGGAGCAACTATTGTTTGTTTCAGGTGGTTTCTGCAAGTGCCTGCCTTTAGTTGCATATCCAAAATCTGATCCCAATGGTTCCCCACCATCTTTATCTGGAGCAGCTGCCTGGAGACCACTTGGAGATGTAACACTGACCTTGAATCAGCACTTAGAGGTACACCAACCAGTCTTCCAGAGCCCATGGTCCATGACCAGTCGCCAAGCTCATTTTCACGCTACGTCATTTGTTGAGTTTGGTAAAGCCAGCTGTATGGATGTAATGTTGGGTGGTATGATTGAGGACAAGGCCCTTCCTTAAACATATTTCATGCCAGATCAGATTTCCACATATATTCTTCGGCTTTTACTGTAGAAGAAAGTCACCTGCATGGGCTGAAGTGAGACCATGTGCAGAACCTGTCCTCTAAGTCCAATGAACCCCTTCTCAGTCTCCCATTCGCAGCATCCCCTTTTCCCCACCCCCTCCGTGAAGTCTTACCTTGTCTCGCTTGGCCCCCCGCAGAGGAAAGAAGCAGGCGAAGAGGAACTTGCCCCAGCTGATGACGGCAGCCAGGCACCAGTTGAGGCGAGCCATGCCTGCGTCTGTCCCGTCACGTCTGCCAGCCTCTTATCTCCGGGATAGGATCTTGCAACCCCCGTAAAAAGAACGATGTCAAGCGAAAAAAAAGAGCCTGCGGAGACAGGAGACCCTCTGGTCCTAGTCCGTGGAGCAGAAATGAATTGAAAACCTTTCTTCAAGAGAGATGACGACGGGGTTATTTTTCCTTTCAGGGTTTTTTGGCGTTTTGGCTACCTGTCTGGCTATGTGTCTGCAATTCCAATTTGAGGGGGAACGAGGGGGGCCACTGTGAAGCTACTGGCGTCCCACAAATGAACTAGACCCTTGGACATCTAGAGGGACCCAAAGCATCAAGAGCCTAAAACTGTCTTCCCGTTTTTCCATCCATCTGTCTCTGTCTTTCTCCCGTGTCTTCTGTCCCCACAGCCCGGTCTAGATGAGTCAGTCCTCAAAGTGTGATGAGCACCGTCGGCTGCATAATGCGAAGAGCCCGTCGCTGATCGACGACACCGTTACACATACACACAGGCACGCTGGCATGCCCACACTCACTGTCTCTCACACACATTCACGCACACTCGCCTGCAAAAACCCCCGCTGTCCTGGCACATACATCCACAGGCAGAAGAGCCCCCCTCTCATCACACGGATCAGGATCCCCGGTGCTTCACGCTCACACACTCCTCTCTCTCTCTCTCTCTCTCTCTCTCTCTCTATGCTGCTTTCTCACACATACACACATGCACTGATGCTGCAGCACTTACTCAGCCAGCGCGGGAGGAGGGGAGCAGAAGAGTGAGGTGGGGGGAGAAAAGGAGAAATTACTGGGAACGGTTGGAAGAGAGAGAAAAAAAAAGATGGAAAACAGAAGGGGTTTCTGTTGAGAATGACAGATTGAGTGTATTCATTCGGTGTTTATATTTCAGAGTTGAAGAGAAGACGGCATTGTGCGTATGAACGAAAGTGCACATCAAGTAGTGATCAACGGGAGAGGTGGAGGAGCAACAGAATGGACTGAAAGAGTGAATGGAGTCAAGATGGATGGATGAGAGAGATCAGGAGAGGAGAAGAATGACAAAAAGGGAAGGCAGCGAATCGCAGAAGGAGAGGCAGAAGGGGAAAATGTGTTTGAGAATATTGAGCAGAGACTACTGGTGAACACACACACACATACACACACACACACACTCGCCAGCATGCGCAATACACACACAAACGAACAGGCAGCAGCCGTCACGGTGCAAGGCAGATAAAAGGCAGGCAGAGGGTGAGATGATTGTAGTGTGTGTGGAGAATTGGGTCGAAGGGAGAGAAGGAGGGAGGAGAGAAAGAAAGGATAGAGGATGACAGAGGAGGAGAGGAGCGGGGTGTTGAATCATTGTGTCTTGGGTGATTATTTCCCTCTCTCTCTCTCTCATACACACACACACACTCTCACACACACGACTGCAGGTGGTGCACAGGCTCGTTCACTGTGCTGCAGTCTCTCTACGCTTCAGTGGGAGCACATTTTCACTGCAGAACGCTTTTCTCTGCTACACCCCCCCCCCCCCCTCCACAGACCCCCATCCCCAACCCCTCCCGCCACACCAACGCAATCACAACACATCAAAGCAATGAGCGAGGGAGATAAAGTGTAGATAGGATGCTGTTGTGTCAACCAAAGCTAGCTTAGCCTGAGGGAGAGGGGAGTCGGGTGGGGTGGGGAACATAACACAAATTGTTTGGTTGTATGTAGATGCACTGCCGATAAAAGAAAAATACAAATCTTTTCATTAAGAGAGAAAGAGAAGTGATCCCGTCAGAGCTTCTCTTCACATTATCATATGTGCACATCTACCAATATATGTTCATGTTCTTTTATTAATAAACATTTTTAAACACAAAGCATTTGAATGCATTTGCAGATATTCAGAATAAATGCGTCTGATGTAATTCAGGACTCCATGTTGTGCATTGCTGATGCTCAACAATGAATGAAAGTCCAATGTCATTTTGCACATAATAAAATATATGAATAGCAGTACTGAGATGCTTCCTCCTGGTAGCTAACGATACGGTAGCATTGAGGAAAAAGAGTAGAAAAATGACACGCAGCCTTCAATCTATGATCTTGGACATTTACTTGGCTTGACTGTATCCCACAGCCTTCTTCAGTGAACAGAACTTACTCTGGGTCATCACGTGACCCGAGTAGAGGACGTCGGTCACCAAAGTATTGAAGGCACAACGAGTCAACACCTACCACAACCATTCAACACCTTCAAGATGACTACTGGTACACCCCCACCCCAGATGTCAGAACACCACTTGCAACAGCTGCGATGAACACTACACTGGTCAAACGGCAAGGCTCCGGGGGACTGAAGACTGAAAGAGCGCTGGATTCAGACATCAGCTGTTTGCAGGCAACAGTCCATGACTGGTCACAGCATCAGTGGACGGCTGGAGAAAGATCCAGGAAGACTCACATTCAATGCCATCTTTAAAAAAAGAGTTGTGTTGTCCAGTAATTGTTCTATTCAAGGAAGAAGGTCACGTGGTCCAGGATTAGCTTGGTATGTAAGCCTTGAATTTAGAATATTTACCACAGATGGAGCAAGACATTCCTACATTTACCAGAATGCATTTCAATACCCAACCCTTCATGCAAAGCACAACCTGCATTATGGTTACATAAAAAACACAAATCTCCTGCTTTCAGAATCCTTTCAGTATCTCTAAAGAACGGGTATGAACTTGAGAATATGTTGCTAGTAAACAACATAATTACCAACAATATCTTCCTGTATAATGGTCCACATATGATGTCAGTATGATGTAGATACAAAATGGCAGCTGATGCACAAACACCTGACATATATCCGTGAGGTTTTCCATCTGGCTGCTATAGCTGGAGAAACCTATGCATCTATGTTTGGCTACAAGAAAAATGTGCCACCAAAAAGCAAATGGGCCAAGAAATGCAAAGCAGACAGTGGATTTTTCCTTTCTGTCAACATTATTGATGATGTCCTGTGGACACTGAACTGGTTCCCCGCTTTACTTTGCAAGTGGTGCAACACAAGTAGATTCTTTTTTTTTTTTGGGGGGGATATAAAACCATTTAGATATGAAACAGGTAGCTGTATATATGAGTTTGTAGTCAAATTAAAATAAATATATAAGCTGGGAAGGTATTTTATTGACAATATATTCAGTCATGTCCACTTTCATCAGCAGTATTTCTCTCTAAGACGACATTGTGCTTTCCGCAGCACAAAGGCATGAGGAATATGTTTTTTTGTACTGCGCTGTTTACTGTACATGTCAGTGTGAAACTGGGCTTGTGTCCCACTCTCTTGGCAATGCACTGACCTTTCTCATTAGGCATAACCAACTTGCATAATCACTGCTGTCTTCTATTGACTGGCCTGTCACACTGCCTATACGTTTGACTGGAAACCCTGTGAAAAAGTGCAGGCTGCCAAAAAAAAACCTTCTCCTTCAATGACTTTCCCCTGTCATCTGCAGCAGGATCAGAATCTATCATTTTTCACCAAGTGCACAAAAAACAGGTGTTTGGAAATGTTATCTAAGAGCGATCCCCTATTGCACCAAAGGGTTTCTATTCTAGTTAAATTGTCTATCAACATTTATCAAAGTTAGCTAACTTCCCATCCATCCAAATGTGTGCACTGTTTGAAATATTCACTATGATGTTCAGATATTAAATCATGGCCCTTAATGTTGTTTAATGTTGGGTCTTTCTCCAGGTTGCACTTTCACATCTTATGTGCTTTCATTTGCCCACTGAAGTTAATTTTTTATCACATACAAACAAAATCTGAGTAAATCTAATTTGAGTTAATGCTTTTTACAACAAAGACTGTCATGAATGTTTTATAGGTACAGGTAATATTTTATATCAAAGCCCTTGTTGATTCAAAGGAGTGATCAACACATTTGTTCCCAGTTTGATGAGATTGCAGACACCTGTTGGAGGCCTGTTTGGATATGTGTATATTCTATTTCAAGTGTTTTTGTGTTCCTGGTGAGTTGTACAAAGTAATTTCCATTGTGGGAGTTATAAACTACTACTACCACTACAACAGCACATTTACCACACCAGCATGGCTCAGTGCGAGAATGCTGTCACCCCTTTATTTAAAGGAACACTTTGTCATTTTGGGAAAGATGTCCATTCGCTTTCTTGCTGAGAGTGAGATGAGAAGATCAACACTCATGTTCCATACCAACAACAGGTGGCTTAGCATAACGAATGGAAACAACTAGCTTGGCTTTCCAATTTGTTTAATATGTACAAAACCACAACTGTACTAACAGAAATCCATATTTTTATGGTGAATTATGTGTGAGGTTGTTGCTTAGTCAGGGCCAGTTGCCAGGCAATCAGCGCAGACTCCAGGAAGTTACTGGTCTTGGTCAAACCTTTTCTTTAAAAAGTCCTTAAGCAAGGAGTCACTGCAGGAGACGATGCAGAATGGTGCTAGATAATTATAATACAAGCAAAGTAAAAGTAAAGCTCACCACCAGAGTTTGCAGGTTTGCCGTGATGGAGAATGGTCGTGGTTGTGAGTGACAGCTGGTCAGCCTGGTACCCAAGCTGCAAGAGAAACCAGAAACAGAAGGAGGTGCAGAGTTGAGTTTTCTGCACCAGCATCCCATTCACATTCAGAGCACAGAGTGTGCACTGTACTGAGCAGACAGCAGATTAGGTCCCATCACACACCTCATCATTCACTAACACGTACACTCATCTGCTTTCTATTTCTCTCCCACTTGTCCTTATATTCCCTTCTTTTACACTTTCTCCTCTCCTCCATTTCTCCTCCTGCCTCTGTATTGGCATCCCGAGATAGTTTTTTTTTACCTCCTTTTCAACTTAAATTCCTTACTTTTTGAATGATAATTTAAGACTACATGAATTGTTAGTTTGAATATTGTTTGCAGTAAAAGTGCAAATCCCAAACTCTGAAACACATCCACACATACTGAGAATACAACCTCCCATGCCCTTGCACTGCAGGCATGCCAGTCCTGACTCCAGGGCGCAGGGTGCCATACATAATATATAATAATACATAATAATGACGACACCTCGTTGTTTCAGAAATGTCCCTCTTCATCACATCTAATCCAAGAGAAAGCACTGCAGAGACAGAGGTGACCCGTGTGCCCTGTGATCAATGATTCAGTCTATTAAGTGAAGGTGCTCTGATCAGTAATTCTTCATGACACTGGATCCCAAAAGGTTTGGTATTTGAACCAAGTGTTTGAAGCTAAATTTGATTTTATTTGTAAGCAGCAATAAAGATCCAGTTGTTCTACAGTCACACTGAGGATGGAGTCCAGCTCTGCTTGGAAAAACCTCCAGGTGACAGGTTCATCTTTAGCAGGAGCAAATTATGTGCCGGGATAGGGATGCGCTTAGAGTGGAGGTCTATGAGCGGTGACACTTCCGGGGCCTGCTGCCAAGGGAAACTCAGTTATCCAGTGATATCTCCCCTCCCCCCAATACACACAACAGACACACACACACACACACACACACTGTCGTCCAACCTTTCTTCCCACCCCAAGGGAGAAGGAAAGACAGGAGGGAAGGGGTGATGATGAAGCTATTGACAGATAAGTAGATCTCCACTCTCTCAGGACAATAACAAGAACATAATCAATTTGTACTAGCTTCCCTTTTTATTTAAAAGAGTTCAACAGATTGTAGGTGCAGTGGGATTATTACAATCTGAATGATGTTGTTATTAACTTGCCTTCTCCAGATTAGTTGGTCTAACTTGGGGGTTTCCTGTCTGCGTGGACTGATTATCTAAGTGAGTTCAGTCTTAACAAAACCATTAGAAATACTGGGCAAACCTACACAAAAAGATACTACTTGCAATAAAGCAGAATTCTTTTTTAATTACACTTATTTAATTATGTAAGTAACATGGATTAAATGGCACAATCTGTCCTACATTAAGAGCCACCGTTTTGGATTGGGCATCACAGTATTAGTACATATTGATCTGAAGGAGGATTTTTCTCTTAGCCCTTTAAATGAAAGTCAACCAATAATATGTTCACAGCAGTGCTGCCTCTAAGAGATGTTTTCATCCATCTTTACCATTTTTCTGTTTTATTCTATTATTTTTATTTTCAGTCCCATCAGATTGTCATTATCAGTTTTGCTGTCTTACAGTCGCAACAAGGACAGCTGATCTGGGTTCAGCCGCAGCAGGCAGAAGGTAATCAGTGATGTAAATCCATCTGATAAGCTGCAATCAGGTATCAGCCAGACGAAAGCAGCGTAATGCAACTCAACAGCACCGTTATCATCGCAATCAGCTGCAGTCCGAGGCCAAATTAAAATCGACCCCTGACTCTCCACTCAGTTGCTTTAAATCATGCACTCTATGCAGCTGCAACCTTCTCGAGCCACAAGCAAGTGGCACAGTTTGAATATGGTTTGGCTTTTCTGGAGCTGACATGAACTGAAATATAGATGGCAAAGTTATGATCATTTCCATTGAGGGAAGCGCAGTTATCAGGATTGATGCCACATTTTCACACAGATAGAGAGCTAAAAAATGTAATAAAACAGAATACTTTACACTAAATCTACCCGCTGTTTAGATCTCAATGTTGTTTAGCTTCTTCACAAGTGCACCTCTTTATTCACATAATCCTCATAATAAAAAGCACTATTCATTGTCCTGCTTCTGGTCAGCCCAGGATGTGTGCCAGGAACACAGCAGCAGGATAGTATATTGTAGCTATTTTCATTTGGAACAAGATTGGAAGAAGCCTGAGGGAAGTGCCCCCCCCCCCCATATGTCCGAACATCCAGCTCATAGCTCACATCCCGCTGCTGACTTGGCTCTTTTCCAGTAGGGTTTGTGGCGTGCTTTTAGCCCCGCTAATGTAGCTACCTATGTAGGTTAAAGACCCCCCCGTGGTCGACAAACACACCAGTGCCAGGGGAGACATCTCAAGGTGAACGCAGTGTTCAGATCATACACTCCCCTTTCAGGGGTGGCGGGAACAATAAACAGGACTGAAACAACAATGTCAGAGAGACACATTTCAGCTGTGATTGATTTATTGTGAGTGGTGCAGGACAAAGAAACATTTTACCATGACAAAAAGCACAAAGCATGTTGGGGTTTCTCCTCGAGATATCATATATATATATATATATATATTTATATATATATATACACACACATATACATATACACACACACACACACCATAAAATGCCTCCAAAATATTCAGTTAGATCACTTCTTGCAGTGTCTGGCATCTTGTGACTGCATCTCACTCAAGAGAATTTATACAAATAACTGTAAGCACATGCAGGAAAGCGGGTTTAGTTGCCTGAAAGATGGGAGCTTCTCCATTCAATCCCAGAGTACTGTCTGCTGTGCTTAGGAATTTGCAGACCCTTTAATTCCCTAAATGAGCCAAGAAATCGATAGGAAGACTACTGGCCCTTACTCAGTCTAATTATACACATTTATCACCAATCACAGCCTTGGATTTGAATACCGACTGCTGAGTGTACTGTGAGGCCGAGTGACAGTCCATCAGTAAAGCAAGACTCAGCAGTGTGATATCAAGATACGAGCAATTTGCAGTGACGAGGGTAAAGATGACAGGAAGTAACCATGAAACCAGAGGGAGAGAGCAGAGTAGACTGAAGTCTTCTGGATAATCACTGAGAATACATTTGAGATTGTGTGAGAGCAGACAGAAGAACAGCACATCACTTCCCACAATTAATCTGTGCAGAGGAGAGACGCAGAGATCTTTCCGGACCAATCTGGACTTACAAGTCTTCAGAGATGAACATCGTCGCCACGTGGGACCATGTGATCTAATACCTATCCGCTATGAACTAAACCATAACAAGTGCAGACCTTTTGTTTCAGAGGAGTAATAAGGTGTTTCTCTAGTGATGAGAAATCGGATAATGCATGCTTCTGAGGCTTCATAATGGGATGAATGTTCAGTGTTTTAATATTTACACTGGTGAGGTTGCATCAATATTAAGGGACTCAAAAAAGGAGATAAACGTGCTTTCTAAAAAGCAAAAACAGCCTACCGCACCATATTTAGACCAAGTAATGATGGTTGGGGCTGCTGGTCTAAAGACTCATTTTCCCAGCAGGCTTGTGCAACGACACAATGATTTCAAAGCTTGTTTATCTCAAAATCACCCTGCAGAACTAGAATGCTCTGCTCTGACAGCAAGTACACTGTGGCCTTGAATGAAAAAGGTGCAACATATAGACACGAGAGAAAGAAGACACATAATGAGTGACATTAAATCCACATAGAGGCACTGGCCTGCTTAATAAGAACATTTAAGAAATGGACAGACAAAAATGAGCAAAGGCAAAACACTTTCCACTCGTCAGGCACTGGAGCAGTTCCCTTTCTTCAAAATCTCCTTATCTCAGCTGAGAGGCAGAGCGGAGACGGGAAGGGACAAATGGGAAAGGACAGAAACAGAGACAGTCACACAGAGAGCAGGGAGGGGTTCAAATTAACAGCAGACACTGAAGGTGGATGAAGTGAGACGAATACAAAGAAAGAGGGACACGCTCATGTTGAAGGAGAAAAGGTGATAAAGGTCCCACGGCATGAGAAAGACCTTTTCCATGTTGACCCTTTGTTACAGTTCCACTACAGCAGCCGACATACAGCTGTTCTGGCTCTATGTGCAATACTCTACATATAAATAAAATAAGTTCCTCTCCAATGTAACGTTTTACACCGAAAAACAAGCTGAAATATTATTTCACATCGTTCTCATGGAACCTTTTCTGTTTCTGTTATTTGTCATGACAGATTCATTTGTCACCCATTATGAAATCAGAAGATTTGCTGCTATGGTTGTTTCATTACTTGCACATTTCTTTAACACTCAATGATGTCATTTTCAAAATGAGACAAAGGGGTCACTACTACTCAGGTCACACAAAATATGTCTGCCTTCAAAGACTAACCAGTTATGCCATTACACTGGGTCCCCTTAAACGCTCTGGCACACCCGACCTCGTTCTCAGACACAAAATGTCGAGCAGATATTAGCAGAGACATTTTGAGAAAAACAGCGAGAGACGCGGAGACCTCTACTCTCCTCCAGAGCCGAAGCCACGAGAGGCAGTGAGCAATGTGTCTGTCCTAAGGGACTTACGGGAAATGAAGCGTTTTCTAGGCCTAGTATATCCAGCGGGACACAACTTCAGCCGTCGCTGCCAAAGTGTCACAGCACTGGCAAACCAACAAAGTCACACACAGACTGCACAAGCTACTACAATTTACAAAGAGCATTCGAGCTCCAGCCCTTTGGCTTTAGCTCACAACAATACATTGATCATTCTACAACATATCCATAAAATATCAAATATAAATGAGACAAATTGTAGGATTACTTTTCAGTGAGCAAATGTATATTTAGAGGCTATGAAACAAGATTTGAATGCTCAATCGGTGACTAAAGGATGTGGAAGATGGACACATTTAGCATGCACGGGAAACACATGGCTGTAAACACCGTGCATCAAAGTCAGCTGACACTCAGCTGACCGGAGCCACCATGATGTTTTCCGGTGACAGCTCCTCTCCAGCCTTTGCCTGGCGCCGGTACGCTGTTGCCATGGGAGATGTTTATGTAAGCCGTGCCTAATCCTGTTAACTGTTACTGCGGCCACTGCGCTGCAGACGTGTTCGGGCAGCGCCGCACTGCAAATACAAGTATGTAGATCTTAAGGCCTGCATTTGTAGGCCTGTATTTTTTATTTTGAAACATCGGAAGAGATCATTTTAGGCTGCGGTTGTGCAGAAGAGAACAAAAGTGATTGGCTGCATCCAATTTACAGTTTGGAATGGTTTTGAATGCAATTTCACCTACAACAAAGTAGAGATTTGTGTTGGTTGCATGTTTCCGATTTTGGTAAATTTGATTAAAAAGAAAGGTGATCTGATGAAAAGACTCTTATCTGGAGTCTTCTTGGACCCCCTCCACTCTCCATTGTCCTCCATATGATATTTGAAAAGACAGATATGAATGTTTTTAAACCTGAAACAGATCTAAACAGATCTTCAGGAACAGGAGAAACAGTGGGAGGAGAACAGACCCTGTGATCCGGCCTCATCTCATTTCTGACTGTAGAGCGTAACGCGGTCACTAAAATGGATTTTTTCCCCTGGACAATCTAAACCATCATGGACCATAAACCCCCACCTCATTGCCTTATTCTCAACCTTCACCACTGCCATTAAAACATAGCCTTTAAATCATTTTTAGATGATCAGCCTTCAATAATAGGAGCATTGTTTAGGTATTCCACCATCTTCTGTAGGAAAGGAATGGCAAGGGAAAAGTGTAAGCCTAATTATCCCGATAAAAGAAAAAAAAGAGTATGAACATGTCATACAAAAGAGGATTAAACAGACATGAAAGAAGAGAGAGTGGGAGAGGAACAGAGCAACAGAGAAATGGGAGAGCTCATGTAAAGGCAGACGTGGATACATGCGTGGACAGGAAACCTTTGCATCACTGTCTCCTGGTCTCCTCCCCCCGTTCTCTCTCCTCTCTTTTGCTTCATTAGCTTTATTACAGTCTCTTGGCTGAGGAGGTCAACAATAGATGCATTGTGGCTTTTGATGCTGTTCTGCAGCCTGCTGCCATTGGTAGACTCTGCCCAGGGCCCACAGATGAATACATGTGGTGAGCATTGATGTTGAAAATGAAGCCATTGCAGCGGCACGACTTTAGGGATGAAAATGTCAGTCTGTCTGTCAGTCGGTCACTCTGGTCCAGACTGAAATACCTCAACTAACACTGGATGAAAGTTGGTACAGACATGCGTGGTCCCTGGAGGAGGAAGCCTACGGACTTTTCCTCTGGTACCACCATGGCAGGGACTTTGAGTTTTTACTGAAATGTCCCACTTTGCTGCCCAGAGGTTTACTCCTGGTGACTTTTTATCTAGCAGCATCAGCTGGTCCAAGTTAGTCGATAGTTTAAATTCTAATTTCAATTAGCCTCAGCTGTACTTAGTGCTAATTAGCAAATATTAGTATGCTAACATGCTAAATTAAGACGATGAACATGGTAAATATTATACTTATATAACATTTCACAAAATCATGTAAGCTACATCTGCTTCCAAATCTGCATGGAAATACAGAACATAGTAACAGCTCAGTTATGTTGATCGGCTGATTGGAAGCAAATATGTCTCACCATCTTTGACACAGGATACGTCCCACAATGCAACTTGACATCTTTTGTTAGACCCTCCCACTTTGCTTGATTAAGACAGATAAAAAAAGAAATCTTGCACCTCGTCCCTCTCTGTCAAACACACATTCCTCAGCACCCCCCCCACCCCCCGTGCTGGGTGCTGCACAGCAGCAGGGCCTCTAGCCCATTAAACACAGTTTTGTTCTACTCAGTGCGTCATCATCACTCTGATGCATCTGCTGATCACAGCACAGAGGAACATTAACACACAGCCTCCTCCATGTTCACACCTCCTATAGCTGGACTTCATCTGATACTAGAACAAGAAAAGAAAATCCTGAACGCAATTATCACTCCCAAGATCACAGACAAACAGGCCAATGCTTGACCTCAAACTCAAAGAAACACACTTTTCTAAAGGCAAGGTCACAACTGAATGCTAAGTATAATTCTTACAGGACCATCATGAATACTGCGTCAACCTTTCGTGGGAACTGAGTGACCTTGGCAATGGTCAGCTATACTGCTAAAGAAAAAAAGGAAATGAAATGGAGAACAAACTCTTGAAAATGTGACACCATCAGTGCAGAGTAAACTGCTACAACACGTCATGGGCTGGAGAACACTGCATGACTGCACATTGTACGCTCTGCGCCATAAAAAGCGAAACTCAGGACAATTCAACTTGCAGGTAAAAGAAATGACCCTGGTTCAGCACCGCCAACATTTTCTCCTTTGCTGCACTCATGAAAACGTGCACATGGATAAGCAGTTTTATGTTTGAGCTATAGTGACTCGGTCTGTGTAACATCACAACTACACACACTATGATTCACCTTGTGTCCTCTACCTGCTAGTTTAATGTTGAAGCCTGCAGTGAAAATGGATCCCCTTTTACTTCCCTTCTACTCCAATTAAAGGTCAAAGTGCACTTGGCCCTCATTGGACCAAGTTGGCAGCTGGCATCTGCAACATGTCTGGTTTAACACTGACAGACTGGCTGTCCTGTTATTTTTTCCCGATGCCAGGAGCCCGTGGCTCAAAACAAGGTTTACAATCTTACACCAAGCTCATTAGAGGAGCGACGAACCAGCAGCAGTCAACCAGCAATTTTCTGCCAGCTCAGCAGTAGCAACAGTGGGGTGGCAAAGTTGAGATGGAAGCAGTGCCTCGAGACAGTAGGTGGTTGGATCAGAAAGCCAGGCATGGACATGTGCAAAACTAAAACTATTCACACACATATTTGTTTTTTTTACTCTTTGAAACGGTTGTTGAGATAATGCACAAGCACTTGTTGGTGCCCTACACCACCAGTCATCCTGCACAACTCTTCTCCTACCTCTTACTCTCCAGCATGCGGCTGTGCTGTAATGGATTGTCATTCAACAAAGCTGTCAGTATACACCATGTGAGAATCGTGGAGGTGCCTTTTCACAGACTAGCGGGCGGATCAGAGCAGCATGGAAGCCAAACGTGTGACATCCTCGCAGGCTAATTTAATTAAAAGTGCTACTTATGTTCTTGTTCATCTTCCACATGGGGAAAGTGCTTTTCTGTTGGGAGAAGCTTTAGTGCTGAATACACCTGGGATGACTGTGTGGTGCAGAGTGCAATGCTTTAAAAGGGTGGGAAAACAGATGATTTGATTAGATGTGATTGGATCATGGATGATTCCAGGATTAGTACACCTACTGATGTGTTCCTCTGAATCCCACAGCCATCATGTTCAAAGAAAATCAAATATTTCCTTTCACTGTTTGAGGAGGGTGACATTGAAAGACAAGGATATTTTGTCCTGCCATCATCATGTTGCTCTCTATCTAATCTGTTTGATCTATAGTAACTGTATAGGGTGGATGTGCTCCCTATGTTAGATCTTTATAGCAGCATGTTTGGTAATGTAATCAGTATATGTGCTTTCCTATTCATTACTGAGGGGAGATGTATATTTATGATACATTGTGGCACAATTTTGCCTTTAGCTACTTGAAGAAATCATGCAACACATATGTATGACCCACATACTGCTTGGTCTAATATTCACCTCTCACCTTCTATCACTCTTCATGCATGGACAAACACAAATGTGCATACATCACACACACTCTGCAGACCAGCAGCAGTGGCTGTGTGTTTTCAGGAGGGTTTGACATTGTGTAGTTGAAGAGTGTGTGATGTGAGGGGTGACCTGAGTGTGTGGAGGGTAAACGGAGTGACTCCCCGGGGGGGCAGCTTGTTCTCTCTAGCCCTCTTTTAGAGTTCAGACAAGTCCCATGATGAGGAGAGATTAATGAAGCTGCACTGGCACTGTGATCCCTACAGGATACACACACACACACACACGCACACACACACACACACAGTCAAAGGCATACATGCACACACACACTACTCATTTCAGATTATGACAGTTTCCATGTAACTGCACTGATATGAGCTTTACACAATTTAAGTATTGATTACACTGAGGGTGGTACACACTCAAGTGGGTTTAGGAAACCCTGCAACAATAGATTTTAATAGGATTATCTAATTAAAAAGGGACTTTCACATCATGACATTTTAGCTCCAAGAAGAATCTTTATTTTTAAAAGGTAATATCTAACATGTATTTTCATTCCAGCTTTATGTCATCAACAATGCTCAGTCATTAAACATCTTCGTCATGTGGAAAACTCGGATGAAACAGGCCTGGCCGTGTGGCGATCTCTATTCTCCAGTCTGGCAATGATGCAAGCAGGCTGCACCAGAGCTCGGGAGAGTCGGGGGGGGGGGGGGATGTCGCATTAACACACCGACTAATCTCCCACCTGCAGTCAGGCCAGCTGTGTTACACACTGCAGCACTGCCTCTCTGTGGTCACACAAGGGTACTACAAGTCTGCCACTGGCCACCTCTTTGAAACTACACTGAAGAAGGGAACAGGGGACATTTCCCCCCAAGGGTGAACGCTACTTTAAAGTATTTGAGGTTAGGACTTTTGGAATAAATGTATTGTGATTATTTGGTGCTAATAATTACAGACAGTTCTTCTGCTGTGATGGGTATGTTTGACATGCAAATGAGGTTGGGACAGGTGGGGTTTGGGCATTGTCTAGTCATACTATTTGCATTATTTGCATCATTGAATGTGTTTTTTCAGTATTTCTGAGGGTGAATTTCACATTCATACCTTCATTTGCAGCTGCGTTCACTGGAAATGCTTTCAAGGTACGCTGTTGCTAAGTACAGGGAGCAAAGAGCCCCTCCTGACATTCCCTCTCCAGAACCATTCGCCTTAATGCCAAACCTGCAAACAGTGTCCTCTCAGGAGTCTAAAAATAACCAACTGTGTACCTTGTTCACCATCTTAGCTTAGCGTGCTAGCCTGCTAACACAAAACACAACGTCTAGCTGAGGATGAGGAAAACGTCACAGGTATTTGGTCATTAATTGAACATTTTGACCTGGTGGTGCTAGAAGAAAAGTCGGAGGATTCATTATATTATTAAAGTTAATAATCTAATTTCAATATGTGAACATCTGTTTGTATGTTTTCTGTGTGTAGCATGGAGGTCACGTTTCAATGTGTTGTTGCATTGCTGAAGGGATCTTGGGGACAGCATAGACATGGCTGCAAGATATGGAACAATGCAATCCTTTTGAAATAATGTGAAATGATATGAAACGTCTTAGAACGAGGATATTTTCTTGGAGTTTCCCTCATTACTAACAGATCGGGAAAAAAGAGGGAAGTCCGGGATGAATCTCTCACCGAATAATGATTTTTACACCTCTATCAGCTGGCTGGTGTCTAGGAGCACCCACAGGTGTTTTAGCCACTTACTACCCTGGATTTATTTATGTGTATGGTATAGCTAAAGACAAAATAAAGCATGCAATATCTTTTTTTTCCAAAAGTACTGAATGAAAAAGGGAAACATGTTCAAACTATAAAGTAGATCCAACAAAATATGTTTAATTGCCTGAAGGAAATGATTTAAGTCACAACACAACCTTGATGACTACATTTAGATATCTGAAAATGGATCAACCTCGATTAACCCATGCAAGTGACAAAAACAACAGCACAAATTCAACATTGTGTACGTCAGGAACATTGAAGTTACACATATCTACAAGTGTAAATATACAACAGTATGTACAAAACACAGTTAGCAGTGTTGGAGCACGTCTCTAATACGTCACCAACAACAGTGTGTGTGATCAATAAAATATTTACAGGCTATGGCACTTGGTAGCCACATAATCAAAATGATTCCCTTGCACCTTCATTATTCCACATGTGAATACTTACACTGGAGACAGGAATAAGGCTGGTTGTGCTACATGAGCATTCTGCTACAAGTGTGACCAGAAACAGACACTGGAACAGCGCTGGTTGTATTCAAGGGACCATGCAGTCAGTGGTCGGGGGCTATTAATAGGTCCTCAGAATAGAAGGAATAGAAATATTGCCACAAAGAGGTGAAGGTGCCATCGCCTTGTTCTCCCTCCCCAAACGCCTTTTGTGCTCCACCTGTCATGTGTGACCCCCCATCCCACCAGTCCTGCTGCTCAGATCAAACACCACCACCTCTGCACTGATTGAAGACTGGCATTTTGGATAGTATGCAGAAAAGAGTTGTTGCTTAATTAGCTGGTTCCGGATGATAAGGAAAGCTGCAATGATACATGAAGGTATGATTATCAGGAGTGGCGTCACTATGGAACCAACTGCCATGCAGGAGGGGGCTTTTCTTTTTTCCATCATTGTAAGTGTGATAAAAAATATGTTCAGGGTCAGCTGCAGCAAAAACATTAAAAAGTAGAATCCCACAGTGCGGTTGGCTCGGTGGTTATTGCACTTACGGGCCATGCTCACCGTGAGCGCTGCATGATACATGCACCCATAGCAGTAGCAGATGGCCAATATGCAAAAAGTTGTTATTACAGATGGCGGCCCAAACACAAGCATGTCCTCTTTCAGGGAAAATGTGATGTGCTCCTTGATGGTACAAGCGTTGCACAGAAGCCCGCTGGTCTGCAGTTGGAAGCCAAAGTGAATCTGGCTCAGCACCACCCCTCCATGAAAGCTCCCCGCCCCACTGATCAGCCACATGACTCCCATGCTAATGTGGATGTTGCCCGTACTGACTACCTTGAGGTAGTAGATGCCATGACGGATGAATACGTAGCGTTCTATGGCCATTAGAGCCAAAGTCATCTGGGACGTTAGGAAAAAACAACGCAGTAGACAGAACTGTGCTATGCACCAGCATCCATACATCTGAGTCTGCTTACGCGCAATAGAAGAAAATACAAACAGAGCGGTGAGAGAACTCATCCCAACACCACAAGCTGCTAGATTCTTCATCAGAATGTACTGTGGTTGCCACAGCAACTGCTTAAATCGCACCGTCAGAAAAAAGAGACATCCATTCACTGTAGAGGAAAAAAGGACAAAGCCAAGAAATAGGAGAAAAAATGACAGGAAAGTTTTCTCTGAAAAAGAAAAGTCCTGGAAAAGACAGCTGGACTTTTCATCCACATGTTGGTTCAAGTCACCTGCAGCTGCAACGTTAGACGGACTGGACAGAGAGCTGCTTAAGGAATTCAGATGTGCATGTTGCATTTCCATGTTACAGGATAGAACACCTTTTGCAGTCTGAGGATGTAAGACTCTTGAACAGAAGCACTATGAGGAGGAGGAGTGGCCGTGAATGAATCAGAGATTACCAGGAGACACGGAGAAAAGGTACTTCCACTGACAAGCAAAGGAGTTATCAAGAGGTTCCAATTCTCTACGTGACTTAATGTCATGCTGTTCGAAGACAATCCAGCATTCAAAAAACAAAGATCTAGAAAACTGAAATGGTACAAGTGACAGCTTTTAATGCGTCCAAATTTTTTCTTTAACCTTAATCTTTTATATCCTTCGCTGCACACTTGTTCTTTCTTCTACGTTTTGTATAACTACAACATTTGATGAACTGGCTCAAATAGAAGAAATGCGCAAGCACTGAAAAAAAACATCCTGGGGCCAAAGAAACCAATCATTGATGCTGACATTAAGGGTTACCTAGCAACTGCAAGCATATGCAATTTAATGTGACAAATAACAATCTGAAATACAGGAGAGAATTTTTAAAATCACTTTCAATACATATTTCTGTGTGCATATTGTTAATGCTATTTATTTGTATTATCTGTCCTTCCATCTAATCAATAACAGTTAATAGAAAAGCTGGGAGATCAGTGAGTACACATCAAAACACAAAGCAAGAAACATCCTGAGAATCCATAAACTCCACATTGTCACAAATGCACGTTTCACTCCTGTCTGAGTAACGTGTGCTTTAACTTCTTATTTGGGGAAATTACCCTTTTAAGCCTTTTTAAGTGTAACTTTATATTTGTGAGCGTGGCTGAATGCCACAGACAGTTAGAACATAGTGAGAGATGCACGATGTGTTGGTGTTTTGATAAAGTCCGCCTTGTTATTTAATGCAACTATAATCTATATTATATATTGTATAGTAAAACTGGATCAGCTGACAATGTGAACCTACAGAGAATTATCAGCTGCACCTGAAGCTCCCCACTTACAGATCATTGATTGGCTGTACAGGACCTGCTCAGGTAACACACAGCAGACAGACAGGTAGTGAAGCTGTAGTGTAGTAGGAGTCTCACACAGCAGCACCAAGTACATGGGCCTTAATACACAAACTGAAGTACAGCTGTGACACTCAGAAATACAACCAATATTTATATTAAATAACAGAAGGCTTTATCAATGAACGACACACACACACACACACACAAATGAATAAGTGCAGCCATGAATGAATCCAATGAATACAGCAAAGAACAATTAATACATTCATAAGTGAAATTATAAATACAACAATGACTGCATGAAAAGAGGAGCATTATATCCCGGATGATACAGTGAAAAACATATATATATATATATATGATCTTTTATAAACACAGGAAACCGCTAAGTGTGTAAAACCTTCTTCATCAGGATTATACTGAAGGGAGATTCCAATCACTGAAGTAAAGCATTAACCACAGAAGAGTGAACTTCATCTGGTTCTTCAGGTGGCAGGAGAGGAGGGGGGCGTGCTGGGGGCCTCCTCGGGTGTGTTCGTCCCCACGTGGCAACTCGAGACGCCGGTCCGAAGCTCGTTGTCTGTCTGCCTGTCTGTCTGCGGGCACGAGAGGCAACACGTTCACACCCCACGTGGCTGCAGGGTTTCTTCAGGTCGAACTGTGCTTGTGTTGGAACAGCGGTTCTTGTGAAGACCTCTGAGGCCGAGGACCTTCAGCATGAGTTGGGTGCAGCTGACGGCTCTGTACAGGCAGAGCCAAGCGCAGGTCTGCGGACCCACCCGGGACTTCTGATATCAACGGCGCCAAACTTCCCTCCACCCAGCCCTGATCTATTCTGTCTGACCACGTCGTTGTTCCAGTTTCTTTTAAAAGAACTCACTTTGGTTAAAAAGTTGATTTCATGTTTCATCGATGATTTCCTGGTCTGCTGTAGAACCATACCAAACAGACACGGTTAAACCAGGTGTAAATATGAAATGAAACCGGTAGAATGAGTGCAGGTGGTCTTCTGATATCTGCTCAAGGAATGTGGATGAGGAGGGAGACACACACTCAGAGATTGCATCAGGCATTTTCACTTAAACCTTATTTCATTACAAGCTATGATCAACTTGAAAGGCGCCCCCGTGGTTCGTGTAGGTTAGTGCATGTTCCATTCTGCCTATGAAATTAACAGGAGTACCAGCACAGTGCACACACTGGTAGAACCCGTTGGGTCTGAACTCGATCATTAAGTTCAGTCAGAACGCAGGAAACTGCTGTCCAACAGGTATGTGGATGCTCTTAAGCACTATGCTTTAAACATTTCTGCATCACTGAGTAGCCTTTTCATGACATCAGGTTAATGGAAGCACTTAAGGAGAGAAGTGCACAAAGTCACTCAGCTTCACCTTACATCGTCTGGTTTTATGGTACAGTGGATCCGAACCGCGTGTGGACTCTTTGTATATTTTGTGGTTGTGAAGCAGCAGCCAGGTCTGAGCTGTTGTTCGTCTAAACCACCATGAAGTCGGCGGACACCACTGTTTTCATGGTCAGGTAATTCATGAGCCTGCTGGTGTCTTAAAAACATGGTTCGTAAGAGAAAAGCAACCATCCAGTGTCTCCAGCCTGAGCTCCAAGTCACACTTAATGTTAGCTTGCCATGTTACTTGTGAACATGGATGTGATGTTTAATTGGTGAAGAATGCAGAATGACCTTTAAAAGATGTCAACACTCACACATAGGTATGTCTTCCACATTCCCCAGTGCTGTTGGGCTCTCCATACCTGAAAGAACCTGCTCTATAAAAATAATTCAGCTGACTGAAGCTTTTACTTTGAAAGGAACTCAACTTGGAGGCACATTCTCCCACCTGTGCTTCTCTCTCTCTGACATATGACTGCAGTGTTGTCTCACATCAGCACTCGGCCGACTCGCTGCAGCGTGATGAGTTGTTTGCAGCGTCTTCACAGAAATCTTTGTTCTGACGTATGCTCAAGGTATAGAAAAAGGCACACTGGTATTGGATCTGCAATCAGACACATCACCTGAGTCGAGGTATTGGAATTGGTATCATGAGCATCCCTAAGAATGAAGGTGTTTATAATGAAGACAGTAGTTTCAAACCAACAACTCGTAACGTATTCTACGCAGCACTAATGTACTTCACGTCATCGTGAAACCACAATTCACAGTTTGGGCCATCGTGGTTGTTTTCTCACCTTCATTTATCCAAAAGACCTCCCAGCTCCCACAAACAAAAAACACAGCAGCGGGTTTCCCACTAAGCAGCCTCCACTTTAAACAGCGACTGACATTTATTTCAATTAAATAAAGTCTGGTACATTTCACAGCTATAGGGGCCTACATAGTAAGCAAAACAAAGTCTACTCTTTGTCCATGTGCAGAACTACACCACAGGGTAGTTCAAGACAGTCTGTCCTCGTGTGAATAAAGGAGAGAAGACAAACCACTCCCCAAAAGATTGGCCAATGTAAAAAAAAAAACTAACAAAAAAAAGATGATGTCCTCAATTTGTGACTTCAGGAAGCATTTTCATGCTGATTCCTTCCAAAGTTACACATCCACCGTTTGAAAGAAATGTGACAATCTGCTAAATATTTCACCAAATGAACATGCTTTAAAAGGCAGATAGCTGAACGTCATTATATTAGAGATATTGTATGGTAAACGTGTGGTCTTTTGTTCAATATTTTCACTTACTGATATTAACATAATCTACTTTGGAAATGTCTGTTTTCACTCTAAGCCTGTTGCTCCAGCTCCTCGCCAGATCCAACATGGCCGTCGCAGGCTTAAGACAGCACAGCCTGCGAGTTCTTGATGCCAACCAGGTTGTCAACACTGACGGACCTCCTCATAGCAGCTTTACTCAGGTCCTTGTACTTGTCCTCACACAGCCTGGAGATGGCCTACAGACAGAATCAGAAGCACAAACCTGTAAAGTGTACTCGCTGACACAAGACGTGCGTTCAGTGAATATTAGACAAATGTGTTTGGACACCCTGACCTACAGAGTGAACGCAGCTCTGGACACACTCACCTCCAGCTTGTGGGCCCGTTTGTTGCTCAGCGGCTCCAGAGGGAAACTGAGGTTGTTGTCGTCGGCCAGCGAGCGCAGGTCAAAGTAATACTTGGCGTAGACGCTGGCCGGGACGTTGATGTTGAACTGGAGCAGCTCCAGGAAGTGACGCTCCATCTCATTCCTGCAAAACGTGGGGCAGAGCAGACAGGTGGTCGGAGAATGCACCAGCTAAGCCGACTGGAAGAAAAGGAACACTCACATGTCCTCCACTGTGATGTCTTTGAGGATCTGGCAGTAGTCGACGTTCCACACGGCCTGGTCGTCCCACACCTTGGAGGCCAGCAGGATGGCACCGAGAACAATTCTCTTCCAGTTACAAGGACAGATGTCCATCTCAGCATATGTCAGCAGCCTTTCCAGGTAGACCTGACACAGCACATACCATCCGTTCACACAGCAGCGATGGACAGAATTATAATAATTGTGTTACTGTGTAACTTACCAGAGTGACGATGGCGCACTCAGCGGTGAGCTGCGCCGAGCTGAAGAGCGTTCGTATGAAGCGGTAGATAAGTTTGTGTTCTGGGTCTACCACGGAGTAGTCATCTGGAACCTTGTCTCGCTGTTGGACAGAGGGGTCAGCATCACTGGTCCATCAGGGCACAGCGAACAGGAAGAACAAAAACACCTCAACTCACCGTCAGAGGGTGCTTCTTCTCATCGAATATATCCAGCGAGCGGTTTGAATCCCTGCAGGAGTGAACGTTCACCAGCCAATGTTAAATATGCAGAAATACAGAATAACCAGTGACTCAAGGAGGGTCTCTCTGCAGCCTGAGCCGCAGTGGGATATCTAGTCTCTGACGAACACACAGGCTTCCCCCCGACTCACAAAGTGCTTCACTTCCTCTCTCAGACTAACGCTTCTATTGGATTTAGATCCTGATGATTTTAAGCTGCTGTAAGCTCCACCTGCTCTGATGCCAAGAGGCTGAAATAACTCAAAGACCATTCCTCTGTTTCCTAACTCATTAACCAACCAACTCCCTGACACTGACTGACTGACTCCAGGCCATCAGCAGAGGGTTGCTATGATACAACAGAGGCTGATCAAACCCAGAGGAATATATTATTGTTTCTTTTCCTAAATAACTGACTAATCCACTAACTAATGACCATGAACAAACAGTTGCTATGATACTATCTATTGATCCATCCACCCATCATCTATATTTCTATCTATCTATTGATCCATCCACCCATCATCTATATTTCTATCTATCTATTGATCCATCCACCCATCATCTATATTTCTATCTATCTATTGATCCATCCACCCATCATCTATATTT
>JAVQJL010024616.1:0-77283 GCA_036024295.1 Nannoperca obscura | reverse complement strand
GTATTTCTTTAAAGTTAAGACTAGTTTAAAGTCATCTTCATTGAAAAGTACAGTGCTTTTCCTTCAAAAATAAGGACATTTCAATGTGACCCCAAACTTTTGAACGGTAGTGTACGTGTATAACAAATGTGTAAATTCTTTGCCATCTTCTTCTTCTCCTCCTGCCTCTCAAAAATGTAATTCCTGCTAGCTCCGGTGCTGCTGTTCTTTTGGTGACCCTGTTTTTCCCAAAGTGGGTCAAGCAATAATTAAAAGCTTTCCTTTAGAATTAATTAATTAATAATAACTTTGTTGTACCCAAACCCCACTGCCCCTCGTCTGGCCCCTGCAGAAAGGCTGTGGCTACCACCTGGACCTGTTTGTGGTGGGGGTGATGCTGGGCGTATGCTCGGTGATGGGCCTGCCGTGGTTCGTGGCAGCCACCGTGCTCTCCATCTCCCACGTGAACAGCCTGAAGCTGGAGTCGGAGTGCTCGGCCCCCGGGGAGCAGCCCAAGTTCCTGGGCATCCGAGAGCAGCGCTTCACTGGCCTCATGATCTTCACCCTGATGGGCTGCTCCGTCTTCATGACCTCTGTGCTGAAGGTCAGAGGGATCGATGCCAAAATATTCACCCACACTTGCACAAGAATTATACACAGGCACCTGAAAGAGTTGGAGAGGATGGGGAGTAAAAGCATTCCTCGTGTAAAATAATTCTACACTAACAGCAGTAGTCCTAATCGTGACTCTTTATCTGTCTCCAGTTCATCCCCATGCCTGTTCTGTACGGAGTCTTTCTGTACATGGGGGCTTCCTCACTCAGAGGCATTCAGGTGAGCTCAGATACTCCCTGCTGGCATTTGATTAGAAAATCTAATCGAGAGAAGATGCAGAGTGAATCTTGAATGGGATGTCTGTTTGCATCTGTGCAGTTCTTTGACCGTCTGAGGCTGTTTAGCATGCCGGCCAAACATCAGCCAGACTTCATATACCTGCGACACGTCCCACTGAGGAAGGTGCACCTCTTCACCATCATCCAGCTCAGCTGCTTGGTCCTGCTCTGGGTCATCAAGACCTCCAAGGCTGCCATCGTCTTCCCCATGATGGTAATTGTATTGTATTAGTGTATGCATTATATACTTGTGTGCTTATTGCATTTGATTGGTTGATATCTGTCTGTATCTGCTGCATCAGGTCTTGGCCCTGGTGTTCATTCGTAAGCTGCTGGACTTCATCTTCACCAAGAGAGAACTGAGCTGGCTGGATGACCTGATGCCAGAGTGGAAGAAGAAGAAACTGGAGGATGCAGAACAAGAGGTGCAGTAATAGCTTTTAGCATAGGTGACTGAATGCCATCTGATGACTTTGAAGTTCCACCTCACCTCACCCCCATGCAGTGTTTTAGATGTTCTCTTTTGTCTCTTTCTTCAGGAGGAACACAGTATTATTGCAGAGGAAGAAGGCATTGTACAAGTGCCACTGGAGGGAAACTTCAAGTAAGTAATTTTGATCTTTACTCATATTCTGCATTTTAGGTGCCCAAGCCTCCCACAAAAGCAAATTTGTAGGAGTTCATGAGTGTGAATTAGTCTGGAACCTCTCTGTTCATTCTCGATTCTCGATTTTCGAGGGACATTTTCAATGGGTTCGGACCATAATGCTTTGGGACGTTATTGGATAGACCTGCAACCAATCAGAACAATGAAATGTTTGAGGTAGCGTTTAGTGAATCCTGTAGGAAGTACGGCAAAGCACTTTTTGTCTTTCTTATCAACAACAGCACAAAAGTGCAGTTGTTTTTTACTTTTAGAGAAAATATACAGTCCCGTTTGTTAAATACTGGCTCGATAGAACGTTCCACATCTGCAGCAGCCATCTTTGTTGTTTACAAAAATGCCTCAACGGTGCTCCTCTGTACAGTCATCGTATCAAACCCACACAATATTAGATAAACAGTTGTGATTGGCCCGACCTGGGCCTTGTCAGCTGGAAATCTAATCGAGAGGAGGGTCAGACGCTGCCAGAGTAAATAAAACAAGAGCTACGTCTGGTTCTGAGGCTACTAACAGGTAGTTTGAAGCAAGAAGCTCCTGTAGTCATCCGTCCGGCTGGCTTTCTCCTCCCTTTAATCCTTAAGTGTGCATGTTTCTTAGGACAAAACTTCACATGGGAAGGTGAATAATAATTGTTGTCCTTCTGTGTGTGTTTGAAGGTGTGACCCAGCCACAGTGAACATCACTGATGAGATGTCCAAAGGATCTTTTGGGAGTGTGTGGAAAAGTGTTAACCCTCCTGAGAGCACAAAGAAGGAACCAAGTGCTAAAAGGTTAGCTTCTTTACCCACCAAAACTCTCATAGCAGTATCTAGTAGTACATCACAGGGCTTAAATACCAATTGCTTCATAGAGACTTATTCATTCCAAATTATTGTGGTAAGACTTTCCAAATAATTGTCAATTTTAAGGGGAAAATTGTGTATTTGGGTGTTAAAGCAAGCAGTCACAGGTGTTTATTATTGAAAAGTTACGAAACATTTACTTTCTATGATTCCAGGAAACTGAGGAACTAGTATGTTTAGATAAAAAGGGTTTATCTGAAGCAGCCCTGCCCTCACAGATTTCCCACAGAGTAGACTAACATAGTGTCTCCTGCCTGCCTCTCTCATTCCATTCAACCCCTAAGCTCCCCTTCCTAACCTCTCAGAAGCTGATATCCCAAAGGTAAGTTGCTCCCAGTCCCTGTCAGCATGGTCTTGTGTTGTGTTTATAGAATGGATTGTTGCATGATGAAAATGGTGGTCTGTGCCGCAAGTTATGATTCAATGAAAGGCATGGCCCAATAAATAGGGCGATAAATCAGTAATCACAGCATGGCCTGGATGTGCATGTTACTTCAAGGACATTATAATTACATGTCGGGAAAGGTGTAAAATGAATAGCCCTATATCGCTCTCACTAGTAGCCCTATTGTAGATTTCAATGTCACAAGATATTGGAGTGTTAGGGCATAATGCAAGCTTTATTAGACATATTTGCATGCTGTGTGATCTGGATTGATAGATTGTCAGCCAGCTGGCAATGCATCTGCACTCTGTGCCTGTACAGAGTGCAGGTCAGCATTGCTTTGCTTTTTAACAATATTTTGCTTGGTTTAAAGTCTTGTTTTTTCGTGCAGTTGTTCAAGTGGCGGCGAAAAGCGACACAAGCGTCGGAGGCACGACAAGAGCCTGGACAGGGAGACAAGTTTGTGATGACACGTACTGGCGGTGCCACTGTGCTGTCAATCAGTAGATCAAAAAACAAAACAAAAAAACTATACCGTGCCACACTCAACCACCTTTGTACTGTGCTACACTGTGTTTTTTTTGTCATGTAAGTCTGTGTGCAAGTTGTGTAAAACAAAGAAAAATGTGTTAGAAACAGTATTAACACGAGGAACCAATACACATTTGTGCTCTTTTTCTATGTATATCAATGTTTGGTGATACCAGCAACAGAAGGACGTCAGAATGATATGGCACTTACAGTAACTGTTGTGTCAATGGGCCAATTCAGTAAATATTTTAAACAATTTTTAAATCTACTTTACTTGTATTTTGTATGTTTTTTATATTTTTCCAACAACAACAATTGCGAGTTGTCCTTTAAAAACCCTGCCACAGCAAACTGCAAATGTGTGGATTTTGTGTGCAGTATTTAATGCCACTATTGACTTGATGCACCTCACAATAGAAAAGAGTAGATATTTGCCAATACTAATCTATTTCACTGGTATCTTAAAGAGTTGGCTATATAGCGAATCTAGTAATTTTTTGAAAGTATTAAATATACATTTTATATATTGTGTATATCTAAATGTTTTTGTGACAGTGACAGCTCATATCACTCCAGAATATTCTCCATTGCAATTTTACAAGTAAATGTCTCTCCTCAAGTAAAGCATGTCCTTAAACAAGTTAAAGGAATAATTTGACTTTCTGGGAAATACTCTTTTCTTGTTGAGAGTTAGACGAAAACATTGATACTCCCTCATGTCTGTATGCTAAATATGAAGCTAGAGATAGCGGCTTGCTAGCTTAGCTTATCACAAAGACTGAAAGTGGTGAAACAGCTAGCCTGGCTTTGTCCAAATGTAAAAAGAAATCCACCAAAGCTTACTATTTAACACTATGTCTCGTTTGTAATCTGTACTAAAACTGAAATGCTATTTTTAGCAATAGCTTCATATTTAGCATACAGACATGAGAGAGATATCAGTGTTCTCATCTAACTGTTAGCAAAAAAGCAAATAAGCATATTTTCCAAAATAAGCTATTCCTTTGAGGACAGTATATTTTGGGGGAAGCTTATTGGAAAATTACATTTTCAAGCTAGCATGGCAGCATAATTTGGGGACTTTCAGTATCTCTAGCTACTTGGCCTTGGCTTTTTAAAAACTCATTCAAATTTGCAAATGCTGAACTTTAGGGTGAATGTACAGAAAGCTCTATGTTTTTCACCAACATACTTTTTGTCATCTTGTCAGTAAGTGTCATCCATGGACATGTGTCCTCCTATCCAAATTACCCTCAATGTGTTAGCATCTGAAGCTAATTGTAAAAAACAAAAACAAAAAAAAACCCTGCATGACAGTGAAACAGACTTGACTGTCTCGCTGCAGGACCATGGTTACTTCTAGAGATGCAATAATACCCTTTTTCTGGGAAGGGCAACATGTAATAAACGGTAAAGAGTCTTAACAATGTACAATACATAGTATATTTTATTCATGTAAAATGTTACTAATATATTACTAACATGAAGTCAGTGTTGAAGGCAGGTTTTTGTAGTAGATGTTCTTTTCCCATTGTCTAATTGATAGTTCTTAGTTGATTAGATAAACTAAAAATGGGTCAAAATTATATCAATATCAAATATTTTGACCACTTCTGTGTGGAATAATTCTGCCTTAAATTTGGTAGTGATAGCTGTACACTTTCTGTTCAATAATTTAAGTCACCTGTGTAGAAATCAGTTCAGATCTGTTGTTATATTGTGATTTGTTCTTTGAGAACGAGAGAGTGAGTGAATGCGAGCATAAATAAAGATGTTAAACAAACTGCTGAAATGATGTGGTACTTTATTGATCCATGGACTTGCTCATGTCCACTGGGAGGACAGAGGTCAGCTAGTGAGCAGCACCTCAAGGACATTTGAACTCTGCATATGTTTTCTGACACGGTACTACTATATGTAGATATTTCTTCAATATTGTACTATTCTGTATTCCCCAGAGTTATTCCAAGCAAATACAGTGTCTAGAATGTGTGCTTACATGGTTTTCTTGTCTCCACCTTTGCCCTCATGGTTTCATAGGAAACGGAGAGCAGCGAGCACCCTGCACCCTCAGGCTGAAGCGCCTCTAGCCTCCGTATGGCAGAGATACAGTAGGTGTCTGCATCTGTGACCCATGATGCCGCTGTTGATGCTCCCAGAGAGACTGCTATCGCTGTTCAAATGACTGCGTACATCAGGATCTGATGATTCATGACCCAAGTGAGATTAAGGAGAGTAGAACAGACTTGGATTACAGGAAATTACTGTTAAGGGAAGATAAGGGTATACGTTTATTTTATTCCCTTCTCTTCCCTCAGCATTATTTATTTGGAATGAAAAATCATTGAGAGTTACAGTCCTTTGATATTGTAACCCTGATAACTTTCAGTGTGGACATTTGTTTCCATCTTTAACTCTCATCCACAGTGTAGAGCAATGTATCTATCTGAGGTGTGCAAATCTGCTACAGACAGTGGAAGAAGTATCCAGATTCTTTAGTTAAAATACAAATACTCCATTACAAGTAAAAGCTCTGCATTCACACTGTACTTCAGTAAATATGTAGAAAAGATTATGGCGGTAAGTAGATTTACTAAGTACAAGTACAAATTTGAGGTCTATGTATTTAGCGTGAGTATTTCCATTTTCTGCTACTTCATACAAGATCCAAAAATAATTTTAATCCAATAATTAAAGAGAGCCATAGAGCTCCATTGTTGTCCAACACCCCCCAGACATCATATACAGAATTTAAAGCATCATTTCTTCATTAGGAACCAGTGGGATTTGGGCTGAGAGCCACAGACAAAACAGGGAAATAAGTGATTATCACACTATTATTGCGTATGTGATAATATTATCACACACTGGACAACAAATGTATTTTATATGAAGTTTATTATGTGAGAGTGAGAGTGAATGTGTGAGTCTAATTTGTATTTATTTGCTCAAAATAAAGCCACAAACACACAATGAAAAACTTTATTTATTGCAGTTAATTAATATTATATTACACTACATTTATTTTCTATAAGCCTACCTGAGATTTCACTTTTAGTGTTCTTGTTTTTACCTTAAAAATATACAAAATAATTTAAATTGGTAGAAAAAAATATGGCCTCAATTTCATTTCTTCTCTCTGGTGCACCATAAAAGCTATGGAAGAGTAGTCGTTTTTGTATCTTTGCATCACATAGAGTAAGTAAAAAAGACTTAATTTAAATATAGTGTTGACACTAGAAGATGCAAAGCAGTATGGCTTTCTATTCCTTCGGTATATGGCGTTGTGTGCCGCACACAAAGAGAGTCCTTGAGGAGCTTCTCATTGGTCCTCTTGTCTTTTCTTACTGAAAAAGAGAGAAAATTACAATCACGACAAGCCCTGCATTTCTGGCATTAATCAGATCAGCCATTTGACTCGATGTTACCTCTCCCCTGACGGCTTGGAGGTCATGACCCAGAGTAAATATTCCTTTGCAGCCATGGAGTCCAGCACCTTGTTCACATCGCTGGTGAAGCTCCCATCTACATGCCTCCTGCTGAACGTTTCACCCCGCCTGTCCGTTTCAGATCTGAATATGTACACAGGCACACAATGTAAACACTGCCCTGTCAGGGTCAGTGGCCCCCAGTGTGGAAACCTGCCATTTGAACTCCAATATCCAACTGCAGCGCGGTAAAATCATCATGTTTATTGTTGTTATTGTCCTAATAAGTGTTGCTGTGATCCTTCCATGATTGGTTCATTGTCTGCTTGCAAGTTTGTGTGAAAAATAATTAGGTCAGACAATCGTCACATAGTAACATATCAATCAACGCAGAGCAAAAGTTTAGGTGATTTATTTTAGCACGACACACACACACGGGACATCAAGAAAAAAAGCAAAGCAAGGGGAAAAAATGGAGTGGCGCAAGAAGCAGCTGATTAGCTCTCTCTCTCTGATTCAAGATCTCTGTCTCTCTCGTCATGGTGGAATCAGACACAGCACGGCAGGCCGTTAGGGGTTTTGGTACTGTAGGAGGAGGGGAAGGAAGGAGGGGTGGCCTACTCTCTACGGGCTTGTCCAGATTGGAACCTGGCAACAAAGTCTTTGATTGCCTGGTCCTTGAGGTAAGAGTTCACGTCGCTGGTGAAGGCCTCATCTACGTAGTGCTTTTCTGCAGCCCTAAAAACACACAGTGACACTCAGAGGGGAAGACTGGAATATCTGATATTATTTTACTCTTTTTTACTCTGAAGTACAAAGTTGTATCTGACTAAACTCCACCCTTAGATTCTGCTAGAATGTGTACTTTGGATACCTGAAAAATATTTAGCTGATAATACCACTGTACCAATGGTACCCGTTTTTGGAATGAGACCCCACACTGACCCGCTCCTCTTGTTCATCAGCCACCAAATGAAGTCCTGCACCTCCTTGTCCTCCAGGTATTTGCTGTTGTCATTGGAGAAGGTTCCCTCGGGGTGTCTCTTCATGTTGAACAGCTCCGTCGGCTCATCCGCCAATGTGTCGTCTGCCTCAAAACTACCAGAGGGCAAACGTGTGAGAATCACATTCAGTGTAAGTTTAAAGATTTTGTAAAATACAAAGAAAGTGTAGATTTGCAGATGTATTATGTATTATTTATTTGAGATAATGAAATGCAGCATCTGTATCTTCCATATTTGCTACCATTTCTTTAATTGTAAATAGATAGCTCCTTAAGTTTTTTAAATAACTTTGGTCCTTGATTATCTTTAGGTTTAACTAAAGGTTTAACTAATCCTTCACTTAAATATTGTATCCTCTTTATTCAGGATAAAGCCAGGTTTTTTGAAATAACTACTGTTCAGTTTGACTATTTGAAGATTTGATCATATTGATCAACGTGCCTGCAGTTTGGCCACAGATGATTTGGCTTCTTTGGGACTCCATACATGTAAAGCTCTTCAGAGACTCTCGTGTTTCGCTATTCACACGACTGTGCCACAGTTTAATTGCAATTCAGTCAGATTTCAATCAAATTTAAACACTTTTCTCATTTCTGTAGTTTTTTTTCTACTAAAAGTAGCAAACCCTGTGCTTTCTGAAACAAAGACGTCAGCAGTTTCGATGGGATTTCTGTACCTTGAGCTGTCATCAGCTGGCAGAGGAACCTGCCAGCTGCTTTGGACAAAGACGAGGACAAGAAGGATACCAGCCAGGGAGTGGATGCTTTTCATGGTTATAACCTATACGCCACAGAACAGTACACACACACACACACACACACACACACACAGACACAAAGAGAAAGTTTGCATATTGGATCAAAAAGCCAAAGCTAAAGTGGTTTCACCCTTACAGCAAAGTACAACTCACCTTTTCTCCTTTCTTTCCAAAGAACAGAGCTGTTAGTTCCTCTGCTTGTTGCTGGTGTCTGTATCTGACCCCCCTCTGGTACTTTGTGGTCTTATATACTGTAATAGTAGGAGGGGGATGGACCTGCTTGAGTAGGCCATTTTTACCACTCTGCCAGGTTACTCTCAACCCATTAGACACCGTCATGTTCGAATCAACAAGCCGAGCATTTGTCCAGAAAGGAAAGATGCTATTCACGCATGATGCCAGCTGCTACTTCAGATCAGACAAGCTCAGCTCATCCTGTTAAACGGAAAATTGGGAGGATGCTTTAATGTGCTACTGTGTCATCATGATGTGAAGTAATATGTGTCCTGTCATATCTGGAGGATGAGTCAGTATTTGTGGATTCTTTCTGATCAAATTTAAAAGATGGGTTACTGACGTTTTCTTTTTGCATCATTGGCAGCCATTTCCATTTTTTACAACATTCAGCGTTCAATAAAGATCAATGCGCTGTAAAAGTAAATGTCCACGTATTGATATATGACTCTCACACACAGTCCCATGTAGTTTATTTGTTGAAACAGACAAAGCATAGTTCATCAGCCTAGGGTCAAGGCTGAAAGAACACAATATTATCAGTTCTTATTTACAGAAATTCCCATAGAGCCAAAGTCTCATTCAGCACAAGAGCAGTGACCCCTGCTGTCAGCATTTCACACAATACATCTAGTGTCCATACATGATTCCAACTCCTCTTCTTAGGGAAATATGGGATGTAGTTGGGCTGAGTATTTTAATATAATAAACACCTCCATAGTTAATGTTTACATCTCCTCCTTCTTTAAGCATGCCGTCATTTAACCTTTCCCAACCAACATCAAGCTGCGGCGGGCAATCATGCCGACGATCAGCCCAACAGTGAAGATGGAGGAGTTGCAGTCGCAATGACTGTACATCAGCTGTACAACCCACGAGGGAGAACAATGTTTCAGTGCGTAAGTGAAACTTTTGGCCTGCTGGTGCAAGATGAAAAGTCAAGGGATCACCAAAATCATTAAAATTCTGCCTCTGGGCTCCAATGGATCTCTGTATCAAATGTCATAGCAATCCATCTGATATTTGTCTAGACATTTCACCAAAAAACGAAACATTATCAGACATTCACGGTTCCCAGACGATGTATCCCATTGGTTTTGGTGATCCCCTGATTTATCCTCTAGTGCCACCATGAGGTTCACATTTGTGGTTTTGGGTGAAAAGTCTCAACCTCTACTGCATGGACTGCCATGAAATTACATGCAGAGATTCATGTTCCCCTTAGGATGAATTTTGATAACATTGGCGATCCCTTAACATTTTTATTTGTCCAATACTTTGGTTTATGACCAAAAAGGCTGTTGAGGCTGATTTGAAGCACATCTTTATATATATTTCAAATAACAAAAAGGTTCTCATGATTTAATCTTATTTTACATAATTATTACATCAAACAGTCAATCTCATAAATTTAGTAAAATGGTATAAATGGTGGTGCATTATGTTTCTGTGCATAATTTAATACAATACTGTAAATATTAAATTTCACGGATACAGAACGACTATGACTTGAACCACTTTTTACTCATTAGGTTTCCGCTCAAGACTTTTTCATGATAGCTGGAGCACTTTATTTACATTTAAAGTCTTTATCACAAAAATTATTTGGGGTTTTTTGTTAGACAATGAAAAGAGATCGTGGTGATCCAGTGGACTTCATGCAAAGCACCTCTGCAGGAAGTGACTCATGTGGGTGTAAACGTGTTGATAGGCCGACCCGCCGAGCCCATGGTCCTTGTCTGTGTACCACTGGAAGAAGAAGGCAATATCAATATTAAAATTTACTGACACTAATCTAAAAGAAATGTTTTGCACATCTCATCAGCGTGGCAACGCAGCTTTATTCATATAGCACATTTCAAACACAGAGGCAATTCAAAGATTCCCCAAATGCAACACTGCCTAATCTATTCTCTCTGTAATGACTTATTAACACAAATCCTTCCGAAAGCTAAAAGTCTTCCAGTGATTCCGCTTTGGATTTTCCAGATCACTCACCATTGCGTCAAAGTCTACCTGCTCCTCCACTAGAGCTTCAGAGATCTCGGCTGCCTGCTGGAAATGAACATTGTCTGCAAAACACAACAACAAAAAATGTTAACAACAAGGGATGGAAGACAATTTGCCCATTTAGGTCTAAAGTTCGGGATAAAATGTATGATCAGGGGGCCACCAAGAACTTATCCACAGACCCCGACTACTCACTGCAAATTTAACAGACCCACCTATTGTCTATACCGGCTTATACAGAAAAAGGTTACTTGTAAAAGAGTTGGCACCCACTTTGGGAACCACTGATTGGTATTACTGAATAATGCTTAGATGCAGAAAAAAAATATAAATACATAAATGGTCCCCGTATAACTCACCATCAGCTGTTCCATGAACCAGAAGATACTGCACTGAATGGAAATTCTTGGCCCTGGCAGTTACCGTAGAGTTCTGCACACAATCACATTTGTGTTTATTGATGACCACAAGTAACAGCATCGCTAATATCTTTAAGATGCATGAAACGAGGGTATGTTTTGATCACGAGAGTGAAACTTACAGCGTAGGCATGAGAATTCTCTGAAGGCTCCATCATGTAACGCTCTGTGTAGATGGAATCTGGAATAAACAGACAGATAATCGCAGATATAGTATGTCCTTAAAGTGAGTGTGTTAGGTCTGGAAAGGTTGTTAACATGAAGAACTTGAGAAACAAAAGAAATACCATAATATTCCCACTTGGAGACTGGAGCAACCGCCATTCCACATTTGAAAACTCCACTTCCAGATCCCAAGGCCATTGACGTTACATATCCACCATAAGACTGTGGAAGATAAACCGCTCGTTACTGTAGCTCATCTTAACCCAAGCGCACTGGGTGAAACATTAACTTGCTTTCAGAGTCATTTATTGCTCTCTGAACTATGAAATAACACATATTTACAGCATTTCGCTTAAGACAGTGGTTCCCTATGATTTTGGTCTAATTGGTTTTTATTTTTTCAAATTAATAAAAATTAACTTTGCAATCTTTCCATGTACCAAGTGCAGAACTACCCCATGGGGTGCATGCACCCCTGTTGGGAATCATTGGCTTCAGGAATAGGAAAATTGTATCAATACGTTTAACTTACCCAACCCCAAATAGCAACTCTGTCTTTGTCAATGTAGCCCAATTTGATGAATTCCCTAAAATACAAAAAAAAAAAGACAATTGAAGGCAGAAAATGAAAAGCATAACTGGACAAAGTCCTTCTGATCATCGTCATCACTCTGTGATGCTCTTGACATTTCCTGTCTGTATGTCTGTGTACGCATGGGAGGATTCCAACCACAGAATCGAGTCAGATCCAGTTTTAGCAAGCTTTCCTGCAACATACGTCGAGAAGCTGTTTGTTTGAGCGGGAGATTCATTGACTTGTCTTAACTGCTCCTCGTTTTCTTCACCTGGCAGCTGCTATTTGATCTTCCACCTCATAGGTTCCCAGACGTTTGTAGATGGCATGCATTAACAGGTCGCCTTGGTAACCGCTTCCTCTTCCGTCAAAGCTGGCGACGATGATTTTCTCAGTGCTGGCCAGGTAGGTGGACCAGCTCACCCTATAGAGGAAGTCTGCTTTCTGACTGCAGGGACCTGCGTACCTGGAAGTTTGGGCAACATTCACTTTCAGTTTAGGAGCCCTCTTTTGAAAAGCAATTTATTATTTCATTGGATTGCTTATTCGATAAATTCTTACACATCTATTAGCAAAGGGTACTTCTTGGATTTATCAAAGCCTGGAGGCAAAAACATCTGGTACCAGAGATCTGTGAAAAAGATAAACACCCATAGATTATTCCAGATTTGTTTAAAACAGTGGTGGAAATAGTATTTTTTTTATTAAAGTAGCTCCCAACCTAGTGGTCATAACAATAATGATCTTTTCATTGAACTCTCAGCAAAAAAGTGGAACTGTTAAAAAGTCAGACATCTGAACCGGGACAAGGACCCCAACTAGACACTTTTTTGTAAAGGGTCACAAGCTAAAAAACATAATAATAATAATGAATATCTAAAAAAGCACAATATTTCTACTCAATATTCCCCTCTGAAATGCAGTGGAGCAGAAGTTCAATTCACTTACTGTGTCCGTAAAGTTTGATGGTGCCTCGATTCATTGTGGGCATTTGGATGTTAGCTATGAGGCTGCTGAATGCTGTATTGTCCTCCAAAACCTTCAGCTCTACACATGTAAAAATACAGAAAGTCGTTTAGAATAACATTTTCTAATCCTTGATATTATTTCAGATCTAATTATATATTTTCTAAATTTGTGGATTACCTTTATCATTTCTGTTATCCATGAGAGAATGGTAAGGAATGCCAGGACCTTTGCGTAAAAATTACAATAACATTGTTTTATATAAATCGATTGATAGATCTAGATATTATATTATACAAACAGTGGTTTATTGCAAAAATCAGAGGGAAAGACATAATATATATAACTGACCACTGCAGCTCATACGGTAGAAGGAGGCATTGTGGCTGAAGTAGGCAGAGTTATACTGACAGTCTTCTCCACGTAGTGCACAAGTCAGACACTTTATTCCTTGTTTGGTCCACCTGAGAGAGAGAGAGAGACAGACAGACAGACAGACAGACAGACACACACATGGTTAGTCTGAAGAAATGCTTTTTGTAAAAAAACAAGACAGCTGTGACAAAAACAGTAATACAGTAAAATAAAGGCTCATACTTGTAAACGTTCCTTCCTCCTGGCTTATCAGCCTCTTGGTTACTTGAATAATATCTGTGGAATAATGGGTATGAATAAGTTGGGAGAAAGACTAGTAAAAGAGGAATTCAACTCATGGGACATGACAATTTTCCCTTAACTTCCATCGTGACTTAGCGGAAAGGATTTTTAGTACATAAAAATAATGCATCAGAGATCTAAGATATTTTCATTTGATGCAAAGGTGCAGCTGAAGTGTGATGTTCTCGCAAGAGATAAATTGTGTGCATGTCAGGTCTTGTGTATAGCTGCACAACACATAATTCCAACTTACACAGTATCTGCAGTCACTTTCAGGATGTCAATGACTTCCCATTCTCCAGAGGTGATTGCTGTAGCTGTGTCCTGCGTGAATGAGTCAGAACAGAATGTGTCTGGGTGGTAACATGTTACAGAAAAATAATCATGAAGAATATTGTGCAATGTGTGCATGGGAAATTGCTTAAAAGAAAAAGCAGTTTTTGCCAGTGTGGCACTGGACTCCAGATTAAAACAAATCCTTCTACCTACCCTGACCACATGATGGATGTGCTTATACCCTTTGGTGTCGCTCATCAACAGGTAATAGCTGTTCTTGTCTGTGGCAAAAACTGGTTCTGGTGGAGAGAACTAGGAAAAACAAGTTTTTTAGCATATACTTTCTGGTATATCTCCAAGAACCATTGGTTCCTACTGAAGACATAAATCACAAATATACATAAAGTTTCATTTTTAGAAAAAGGCTCAGTTATTTCCCAAAACAGCTGGGCACTGTCGTTTTTAGCGTGGAGGAAATTTGACCTACCCGTCCAATCCAACCGTTGAGACTCTTCACCTCAAAATGCTGTAAAAATAAGTAGAATTGGTTAAAGCTCCACTAAGTTACATTTGTGACATGCAGCTATGAAAAAGAAACATCCATGATTCATTATTGTTAAGAGTGTGTGTAAAAAAAATAGTAAAATAATTCTCACATGTACATTGTTATTGGTTGCTTTGAGGTCCCTTTGTAATGTGATTTGGTCCATTTGGACTGAAATATTTCAACAACTATTGGTGCATTCTCATGAAATTTTAAACATGAACATTTGTGGCTCCTCATCTACAGCTGTACTTTAGTGCTACTTAGCAACTGTTAGCATGCTAACACGCCAAACTAATAAGGTGAACTCGATAAACATTAGCATTGAGCACAAACCACCGCTGTGCCCAAGTGCAGCCACACAGAGCCAATAGCATGAGTTATTGCTTTAGCAAGTGATCTAACTCTTTCAATGTACATGTGGAAATGTGAATATTGTTTTAAGACAGACTTGGAAGAAAATGACCTTAAAATAATTGATGTGTGGCTAAATTTAACCAAGCAATGCATGACAGCTGGTGTCACATTAGCGGCTGACATGAATGCAATTCAGACAGAATAAACTAAGTACAGGTCTATAAAACCTTTATCCTCTTTCAGTATAACGTGTTGCTATGTGTAGTTTTATTGCTGTTGAAATGGTTTGTGTACTTTAAACGTGTCAATAAGCTGCTTGTATAGTTTCTGTGTAATATTTTGTTCTAATGTAAAAACATAAAAGAATGAATAAATACTTGCTCATGACATCATGTTTTACCTCAACAGGATCCCATTTGGATCCATTAAAGTTGTAGATCTGCAGGATGAGGTGGTTTTGTACTCTCTTCAGCCACTGGACAGCGAGACGTTCATCTGTCACCCAAGTAACCGTGGCCAAGTAGTGCTCACTGAGGACATGAAAATAAAGATGAAGAAGAAGATAAATGATGACGCTCAGGTAAACTCCCGTTTGTTTCTGGTTTCCTTCCCTTATATTATGTTAAACAGGATAATAGAAGCTTTTTCATTACCTTGAGCTGAATAAGGCCGGAACAACAACCTCAGTCAACTTTGTGGTGTTGTCAGTGTCCACAACAAACAGTTTCACTACAGGGTTGGGAGTACCTGGCTGCACAAGAATGGAATGTAAAGATACACCAGATCATTAAGATTGTGCCAAGCAAGTCTAAACCCAGAGTAGGCTGCACAGTTCATTGGCATAAAACAATACAATGATGCCAGTACAAGCTAGTTAGAGTCAAACAACCCCGAATGGTCCCACCTTTGGATATGGAATGGAAACAGTGCTGGGGTACTGGTTCTCGCCATACCAGGAGTACTCTATGTTGTGCACCTCGGTGTCGTTGAACTCAGCGTAAGCCACATACTTCCCTCCAGGTGACCACCAGAGGCCCTGACTGGATGAAAACATCTCCTCTGGAAGGGGGGGAGAGTGTGAAGCTAAGTTAGTCATCAAAACAACTACTTGAGTGCGAGTACAAAATTATCTATTGAGTAGTGAGTAAAGAAACAGCACTATGCTGCCTTTCCCCCCACTTATTTAGTAAGGCTCCAGCTGTGATCAGATCTCAGCCAGGTGCAAATACGACACGCAAAACATCCAGCCAACAGGTGAAAGGTCACCTCACTCCGCCTCTTCCTGCTAACTCAAGCGACTCCGGTAGAAGCTACAAGTGTAGCAAAGTAGCAAGTTTTTACAAAAAATGAATGGCATCCACCCATGGCATTGGTTCCCTTGACCCTTGACTTGATCGGTCGCCCAGCCCGCCTAACTAATGTGCAAGATCCAATTACAATGTAGGCAGAGTAGAGATGATAGGGATTCTTGTTAATACAGTGAATCAGATGTCATTCTCTACATAATGTTATCTATTTGCAGATCACATGTTAATAGCAGTTGTAAATGGGGCATGAACTCTGTACTTCATGTGCCACTTACCCTCATACACCCAGTCCGGGATCCCATTTAAAATCACACTCTCTTTGCCGTTGGAAGTGATTTGCTGATGCGGCGACCCAGGGCTCGTCTTTATATACACATCATTTTTCCAAACAAAGGCCTGAAATACAATACAAATACGTAATAAGTTCAGGAAAGACTGAACTATCACCCACGTCAAAGCCAAACTGACACGGTTAGTCTGTCCAAGCTTACCAGCTTGTTCCCTTCAGGTGCCCAGGCAAAGTACCGGACATGGTCAGGAAGAGAGGCTGTCAGATATGTGCTGAAATGAAATGAATTTTTAAAAAAGACATACGTCAGACATTTGGTAGAAATGTAGTGAGTTTTACTTCTCTTTAAAATATGCTCTACAACTGCAACTGAAATACTTTAAAACAATCTACTTTGCATGCATAACACAGAAAGTTCAGTGGATGGTCATTATCACAAGTGCATAAATGTAACTGCCCATGGGTAGCCACATACTTATTTATTCAAAATAAAGCAATGAAAAGTGATAGTTAGCATGCTTACCCTGCTTCACGGTCGTACAGTGAATATGAAGCTGTGAATGAATGCCTCCACAGCTAATGGGATTTAAAAAAAGCAAAAACAAGCACTGTAGTGTGATCCCTTCTGGAGCTTTGAATATGTATCAGATTCATTTGGAGAAAAGCTTGGTGTACCTTGGAGTGGTTGCTCATGAATGCAATGTATTTGCGGTCAGCAGACAGCTGGTAATCATAAGCGTCTATTTTATCCTGTGTTGGAAAGAAAGACACACACACACTCACGACCTCGCAGACAACACTGAATATGTTTGGATGGGTATGTGGTTTTCAAGCTGATACCATGTGGTTTTTATTGCTCACACAAAAGAAGCACACAGATGCGCACGAGGGAGATGACTTACAAACTTGTCTTTGCTCAGGAACTCTGAGACGTTTCCTGTGAGCACATTGTTGAGGAAGACCGAGCCCTGGGACTTATGCAGATACTCATGATCTGTGGAGGAAGAGGAGAAAAACAATACAACAGAATGTTTGATTTTAAATGGAGGACGGGCATGCAAATCCCTATAGACATCAACTGAACAGTAACAGTTTGATGAAGGGTTCAAAACATATGATTGAGTAACAAATGCACGAGTCAGGATTATTTACCACATGAATTAATGCAGTTTGTATCAGGAGTCCCTGTTTCTCACCATGAAGAAATAAGGTAACACTTAAAGGGCCACTTGTATGTTAAGTTTAAGTTACTCATCACATGGAGTACTTCTCAGCCTGTGATGCACACTTTGCTGTAATGAATCACTCCTTTTTACAGGTTTCACTCTCCCGATGAACTGCTTCCCACCTGAGATCCACTTCATGCTGTAGGATTTTGGCTTCAGCGAGCTGTTGAAGACATCCTCCAGGGCGAAGGCTCTCTGGTTCTTGTCGGCCCGCTGCTCCTCTGAAACACGTCAGAAAGTCAGGACCTGGACTTGAAGGTCACAGATATGATATCATACACGCGCATGATCATCATCATCATAAAAGAAGGCAAGCGCTGTAAAGGCTGGAACTGATAATGGCAGGTGGAATATTGCTTACGCCACTGTGTGTTTGGGGGTAATTGTGAGTGAGGATGACGCTATATAAAGGCACGCACGTGTTGTATCAGAGAAACTAGAGTCTAATCCTCCCTTTGTCACGTAACACCCTGATTTACGCCATAAAATGAATTCATTTCCACGTAGACTCGTTTTATGTGTAGATGGTAATATACATTCTCAGAGTTAAGTTGCTTTAAATTTCCTGTCGGTATTTTGAAGAGGTGCCGTTTAACAGCGGTCCAAACGGACCATGCGCAATGACGTGTGCGTAAAGTACTGTGTGCCGAGCGTCCGGCCGCAGGTAACCCATTAATACCAACATGTGAATCATTTAATAGTAAACTCACCTTTCAGATGTATAGCCGTGGGCACCGCTATCAAAATGACGACGACTGCTACCCCAAACACTCCGAGGAGCACCTTGGCGATGGAAACCTGTTCGGAGGTGAACGGACAGAAGTGAGAAAAAACCACTCCAAAAAGCTCCCTGTGAAGCACGTGTGAGTATTAAACACCACCAACCATTGTTTTCTGCGCTTGGGTGAAAAGTACAACCGACACCCGTCCAAATCACAACTCCATCGATCCGCTCTGCTACGCGCGCGCGGGGGGGGGGCACTGAAGTTATGCGACACACCGACTTTGCTGTTAAATATTACCTCAAGTGAAGTTTCAAAGGTGGCACAATAAATGTCCGGCGGAGTAAAGTTCGTCAGGTTTGCTGTTGTTCCAGGGTTTTAAGGAAGTGTGCGGCTGCTGGTCAGGCTGTTCCGCTGTTCAGAGCGTGCACAAGCCGCCATCTCTCTGAGCATATATACACTTCACTTGACAACCGTTATTATAATTTTACACTGGAAAATAAGTTTCTCAAACCTGCAACACAGACTGCAGCTCACAAGGACGTTTATACTGCGTAATAAATAAATGCATTAGGTTTGTCTAACAGGGAGTTGCATTGTTTACTGAGTGGATGTATGAAATGGTAATGGTGTATCTGCACAGTGGGTGGTGTCTCATGATTCTCTGTTTGCTTACTGTCATGCAGCTGGTCCTACATGGATATTCCTCCTAACACTACCTTCTGTCCTTATGACAAGTAAGTAAGTGGTCACTTTCTCCACGTCTCACTCCTCATGTCATGTGGTCCTGACTCACTCTCAGGTATGAGCAGTCCACCAGCGGCCTCAGATGACTGGACATGACTGTTGGATGACTGATAACATAAGAGCCGGACAGCTGGGCCAAAGGCTAATAAACGGACCCTCAAAAATGCCATAAAATGCATTCACTATTTACATAATCATTAATAATCTTCCTGTTTTGGTCTAGTTCCTGAAGGCAGCGTGAGAACTGTGTCACTGACTGTGGGACGCAAAGGAGGAGAACTTTTAAGGTAAAAACATTTAAGACTGTATTCACATTTTATAAGAATAATATATATATATATATTTTTTTTTTAATATATATTTTAAAGCAGAAGTACATGTATTTATAGACAAGTACGTGACAGCGTCAAATACACTTCAGAGCAGGGGACTCTGCAGGGAAATAAAAGTCAATTTCAGTCCATGTGGCCACAGACTGTGGAAGTTTGGCTCTTTGTACATACTGTAAGTGCTGACCTGTCACAGTAAATGCTAAAAGCCTGTTAAAAGCTGAACAAATATAAAGCTTGGCCTTTATGAGGAATAGACATCATATTCTGCACTTGTTCCCTTCACACCGGACGTCCTCAGCAAACACACAGACAGTGGATGTCGTCCTTATTGCAGCACGGCTTGTTTGAAGAGCGTTACTTCAGAGACGCCTCCATTTACCTGACACTAAGAGCGACTAAAATCATTTATAGGTGTCAATATGAACACATTTGCTCTTATTGGACAGATACAGTGTTAGTGTGGGAGAGAGAGAGAGAGAGAGAGACAGACATCTCCCTGTCTACTGTTGCCCTATGATCAATATTTTTGCTATTAATAATTAACAAATGAGGAAACACGTCTAAAAGGTTTTGACAGAAAAAACAAACTAAAATAATTCAGTGTTAAATTAACTAACAGTTGTGTAACCTATTTTTTCAATTAATTTGAAACCTCAAAGAGCCCAAAGTGATGTTTTCAAATGTTTTGTTTTGTCTGATCCAAAACTTAGAGACATTTATTTAAAATGATATAAAGCAGATAAAAACAGCAAATATTTGTGTTTTTGCTAGATTAAATGGCTGAAACAATGAAACTAATGAAAGTTGTTGATTGTGTAATGGATTAATTGACCCTTTCAGTTCTAATATAAAACAATGGGTGAAAGATCATCTTCCAAATGTTTCTGTGTGCAACACGTGTGATTAAACGTTGCACAAACCTGAGGTCAGAGTGTACAATCATTTGTCAGCACATGAGACTGTTTATATCCTGCAATGGATGCTGGGTACTTGCACTTGAAAGTCATCAGGTTAGAATGTCCAGTGTTTATTCGCAGGGATAAACAGAGACCCTGGCTTGTGATTTTAACAGATGTGGTGGAACTGTCAGAAGTGTAATAGCATTCTTGGCTTGAGGCTGAATAGCGTTGGAGTTTGGAAGTTATTGTTTGAAGGACTGTGAGGGAATCACTGGTGGCTCAGTGAAGCTTAATGTGCTGTAGCAGCAACTGACCTCAACACTGTCTCCACCTCTGCACACAGACACGCTAACCACTGTACTACTATTACTGTCGCGTTTTAAACATATATGCTTTTTAGTTAGAAGAACAGACGGCATACAGACCTAACTGACCAGAACTTAAATTGGGATTATGGCGAATATGTGCATATTCAGAGATATCTGTTACTGATAAGTGTATCCCCAGGTTACATCTGAATACATTCATACGCAGGGACCTTCATCGTGGCTTTGACAGGTAATTCAGCAAAAGTCCATGTGGATTTGAAAACATTGTGATTTCAGGAAGTCATTTGTGAATGTTAAAATAGCAGATTTATGATCAAGATGATAGAAAAGTAATCGCACATATAAAACCGGGATTTTCAGATATGTCATGTCACAAGACATGACTCCAAATTCAGAATAAAACTATGTAGGTGTTTCACAAAAAAACCTGCAAACATTTTGCTGACTTTTTTTTCCCACAGCTGCATGTTATTAGGAGTATAAACACATTTACCTTCATAGCTGCCAGAGAATTCCCTCATGAAGTCACAGGGTTCCCACTTAATTCCCACTTGCACTAATGTGACTGTTACAGCCAGGTTTCAGAATATGAGTGCTGGCATGTTCCTGTGGTTAGGAAGTTGACACCTCCCAATCTCAACAGGAAGTTATGGCATCCTCTGCACCTTTCACCACGCACACTGTCTTATACCCATACAACCCAATGCACTGCTTTTCTGTTGGATTCACAGTACATTTCCTCTGAAGGCTGAACAACAGGTGCAGGGGCTCCTCTAAACGCCTTCATGGCTGTGGATTCTCACCTTGCAACTTTGGAAACCTTTCTATCACAGATGCCTGTCTCTGACATGGAAATCATACGTGATTTTCAAGGTTATAAAGCGGACACATGACACATAAATGTCCCCATAAGTTTATTTTATTCTCTAACATTTTGTTTTTTAATTTGTTTTATGTGATGTGTGTAAAGTTCCCAAAAATGCTGAGCATGTTATAATGAGGTGTAGTAAATATGACTCAGAGAGGACCATCTTACGCAGTAAGATCCACCCTAGGATGGAGTTTAGAGGGGATTTTAGGGGTGGGTGAGGAAATGTGGAAACTCTAAGGCTCTATTTACATTCCTTAAAGATAGGGAAATTAGATCATAAGATACCGTTTTTGTTTTCTTTCTCCCTCTAATGTAACCTGAAGCCGTTAAGCCCTGATGCTACACACTCCGGTGCAGTACGTGGCGGTATGCACATATTTACGTTGGTTTATCCGCCAGTATATTCAGAGAAGAAGAAGTAGAAGAAGATGCATTTAAAATGAACACGCCGCGGGTGGGCGGGTCTTTTCCTACGCGTCCTCACCTATTGGTTGTCAACGCACTTCCGGTAGCTTTCGGCAGCTCGGATGTGATGTAGCAATTGTTCAGTCTTCTCAGAAGTTACAACCCGTATTCAGCGTCAGTCACACTTTAAACATATTAAACTTGTGATATTTGTTCCATATAACCAAATGGCTTATCCAGGCTACGGCGGGGTGAGTAAAATACATGTAACAGTGACTTTATAGTGATAAACGAGCTACGCTGGTTAGCAAAAAGACGAGCTTGGGGCGCGTGTTTTAGTTAATTAACGATAAAAAAAAAAATCCAGGTGGTTTTCCGGTGTTCCTGTATTTAGACAGACATTCATTTAACTACAATGTGTGACTTTTCAATAGTTTTTGTAAGTTGTGAGCCATATTGGTATCCCCAATTTATTAGAAATTGACTCTTTACTCAGAAAAATGTCTTCCGGGATGAAAATTCCTCAACATTCTCGAGTACTCGGGGTCTACCTTTAGCCTACTTGTATAAAAAGAGGTGTGGCAACAGTTTGATATGCTCACCAAAGCTTTCTTAAAAGCCCGTACCCAATATCTTAAACTGTAAATACTTAAGCATACAGAACACTCCTTGTATAGCTTTTGGACTTTGTTTATAGTGACGCTTAAAGCAACTTTTAGCAGCGACTCCTCCGTGTTGTAGGCGACATAACGGACTACAATCCGTAAACCCGCCATCAAGCACGGAATCAGCCAATAGGAGGCCTCCGAGGTGATGGGGCCAATTGTACATACACTGTGTCGTGATTAAGATTAGCTGCTTTCATGCTTTTAATAATAATGATAAAAAACGTCCAAGAAAAGAGCGTGTGTAATATATTTTCCAAACAGGTATGTTGACGATATAAAATGCTGTTTAGGATATTCTTCATAAAAATCAGTTTAAAGAATAAAACAATAACCATTCAAAGTGAGAAGCCACTGTGGTGCTGCTATAAAATGGCTGTATTTTATAATCAGATTTAATTCTGTATTTGTTTTAAACAGAGACCACAAATTAAAAGTGTCCTAAAAAGTTGATTTTGAGGGTTTATATTTTTGATTGTCTTTAAAAGTCAGCAGTTCATGATGTAAACAATATAAAAGCGTACTGTGAGCGGGTTTACATGTCTCCTCTCTGATCTGTCCTCTGCCTCAGTATGGGGGTCCGATGCCAGGCATGCCAGCTCAGGGGATGCCGCCCCAAGGAATGCCAGGAGGCCCCATGCCTGGGCAGATGGGAGGATATGGCCCCTATGGAGGAGGAGGAGGAGGCTTTCCAGGCGCATATGGTGCTCCACCCCCAGCTGCCAATGATCCAATGTGGAGTTACTTCACTGCCGTTGCAGGCCAGGTAACTTGTCTTGAATTATCTGAAGAGCACATATTGTACTCGTGGCCTTTTGTGAGACACTGCAGGCTCGCTTTCACTTTCACATGTCAAGTGTGGACAAGACCACAAAGTTCTCTCTGCAGGAGCTTCCGATTTTCTCACGGCTCATGGTTGAGAGATATTAGCACTCAAGTCTTAACTTGTTTCCACTGACTACTTGTTTGAGTTTGCAGTGAAAAATGTAAAGTAGTCTTTGGTAGTTTAAAACAGTGGATTCATTTAGCCTTCTGTATTTCTTTTTCCATTTGCCTACAAAACTTTAGGACAAGTGAAGTACAATGCACATTTTATTTCATTCATAATTAAATGTATAGTATATATTTTAATAGGACCGTTATTTAGCTTTTACAACAATAAAGTCAAATATGAGCTGTGGTGGAATAGTGTGTTTCGCTCAGAAAGCTTTCTAACAGAATGTGCACTGGACCATCCTTTACCAAAGGAAAGGGGCTAATGCTGTCCCACAATTCCTTGCAGCAGCAACATTTAAAGCGACCGCAGCAATAATATCCGCTGTTGCATAATTAGGTAGCCTAGTGTAATGGCAGTGGGATTCTCTTAGCACAGCGGTTGTTAAATTCTCCTTCACATCCGCCCTCGACCTCGTGACCTTTTCCATCGAGGTCGAGCAGAAGTGTTTAGGGTGGGGGGTAATCTGAGTGCGCTTAGCATGCAGTATTGGCAGGTGTAGGCTGCTGTCTGCTGGACTACACTGACATACAACACTTTCACTTTGCTTTGTGTTCTGGTCATGTAGAATGGGACATTCTTGTCACAATGAAACACTGAATTCATTTGTTAAAGACAGAAAGCATTTTTAGCAAATGTTTAAATTTAATAATGACAGTAATGCAACATCTAAAGGAAGTGCACAAAACACTGTATTGTATTTCATGTTGCTTATTTCTGAATGGTTTTCATATAACATCTTCCAGACAAAGTGCTTCTAGACATTATTATTTAAGTTAATATACCACTTATGTTCTCTTTGAGTGCATACAGTACTTCTGTGGTAGCACACAGAGACATGGGTGACGTCTTTGTGTTTCTCTGTTTCGACCAGCAGACCAGTTTCCTCAGAACGTACTTTACTTCCCCAAGTGTCTCGCATGACTGAATGTGGCTTCTATCTGTGCAGGACGGTGAGATCGACGCAGAGGAGCTCCAGAAGTGTCTGACCCAGTCCGGCTTCAGCGGCGGCTACACTCGTGAGTTCACCTCTCCCTTCCACATAAACGACGGCACTCCTGTAAGCTGTATTAATATCATGCATTTAACAGATAAGCAGATGGGCGCACACGCGTGCGATGCCTTATTGTGACTTACTCTCTCAATTCACTTTATTGGCATGAATGTAACAATGACAATATTGCTGAAGCATCAGGTAATAATGATAATAAAGTAAAATAAAAGATACAGTTCATAAAAATCAGGAAAAAAGCAAAATAAACGTAACTACACGTGTGTGTGTGTGTGTGTGTGTGTGTGTGTGTTCGGGGTGTGTGGTGTCAGATGTGTTGTTGTGTTCCTGAGTTTGTGACATGTAGTCACACGTTGTGCAGCTAAGTCTCCCAATAAAATCTGTTGCTTTTCTCCATCACTGAGATCTTTGAAGTGTTGGACAATCCAGTTAAGTTTTAAATGAGTGTTCTTCTCTGACGTGACTGGATCTGGTCAGGATCTCTCTCTAAAGCAGTCAGTCTGCCAGTCTGTATTCATGGTTTAGGCTCAGACAGCAGTTGAGTTTGTTTTGAGTTTTGGTTAGATCGGTCCAGTGTTCCAGATGGACGTCTTTTGTTAATGTAATAATTTGGTTTCCTCTGGTCAGTGGTTGGAATGCAGCACTGGTTCAACAGTGTTGGCTGTTCTTTGATCAGTAGTTACCAGCTGACAGAAGAGACTCTTCAGGGTTCAGTTCTTGTGCCTGAAAACGTGGTTTTGAGATGGAACCAAAAGTATTTTTATAATGTTAATAATCAACGGGTAGCGACCTCATTCTGCCCTGCATGCATTGGTTGGTTTTTCTTTGGATGTTTAATATGGATCTACAGAATTCTGCATTCAGGGTCTCTGTGGGATGCTTGTCCTGTGTAGTGTAGTCCTGATTACTCAGTGGACCCCAAACTTCACTGCCATAGAGGGCGATGAGTTGGATTACACTGTCAAATATTTTTGTCCAGATTCTAACTGGTATGTCTGTTTTGTAACATTTTCGTTTAGGTGCATAAAATGCTCTTCATGCTTTTTGTAGAGTGCATTCGAAGCCAGAGCAAAGCTACCTGCTACACTGATCATGAGTCCCAGGTAACACAGTGTAGTGTGTGATCTAGATTGGAACGGATTTTTGCTTTCTTGAGATCAGGGCTTGTTTTGGAGAATCATGATTTTAGATTAGTTAACGTTGCCTGTCAGGGCCCAGTTCTGACGGTACTCCTCCAGGAGGTCGAGGTGGTGAATTAGTGGAAACGTGGTGCGCTGATTTAGTAAACGCTCGCTCTCTTTCTCTCCTCCCCATTTTCTATTTGAGAGTTTATAAATATCTAAATGTCCGATTTCATATGAATCAAAGTCAAATATTGACTTCGGCTAAATATTCTCCCTTGACTTTGGATATAAATTCTTGTACTTCACTTGTGAATAAGTTCCTCTCTGACTGTTCATGGAGGGTACCCTTTAAGTGTGTGTGTGTGTACGAACGACTTTGGACTTAAAAGTTGATTATGGTAATTTTCCAACACTCTGATACAATGCATTATTATCAGCAGGTCTTAGTGACCTTAAGTGATTCGGACTTCCCACAGGAGCAAATTTAGGAGTTAGACTTTCTACGACAGCAGGTTGTGCAGCTACTGCCTTATTTTTTATGACTAATGCTTCGTTCCAGTCCAAGTCAGGGGACTGCAAATGGGAATTTCCCATTTAATAATCGTTGCTGGTGCACGACCCCAAACGTACACATTACAGAGCGTGACAAACAAAACGCACAATAGAACTGTCAGCAGGGCCCTTGTACTCTATTAGGAAATGTTTGAATTTGCAGTAGAGTTTAAGAGGGACTTGTCTGCCCCTGTGGCCTTCACAGTAGTAATTCTATGTAGTCTGGAATAGAAAGAAATGGAAATGCATGCTGTTACTAATGTTAGTAGTTTATTGTCTTCACAGCATTCAGCTTGGACACGTGCAGGATCATGATTGCAATGCTCGATGTATCCTTTCTGTAAAGTCTTCAGTCACAGCAGTTCATAATGTGCCGTCACGCCTCCAGTCAGTGTCCACGCGGCACAGCCGTTATGAAAGCTTAACCAGACTGCCACCAGCGGGACTACACGGGCAAGATGGGATTCAACGAGTTCAAGGACCTGTTCACGGCTCTGAACGGCTGGAAGCAGAACTTCATGATGTTCGACCAGGACAGGAGTGGAACTGTGGAGCCCTCTGAGATGAGCCAGGCAATCAACGCTATGGGTGAGAGGGTCTTAACAGCTGAACATGATGGAGGTTTAATGTGGTAATCAGAATGTTTAATGCTACTTAATCAGACGTAATAGAAGTCAGTGAACCTGTCTGATTCATCACTCTCACATCACTGAATGTGCTCCATGTTCTTTATTCCATATTCGTATTTTTTCTTAAACTGTACAGTCAAGTTTAAAGGAAGAAGAATTATGAAGGGCATATAAAAATAGCATTTTTTTGTGTAATGTTAACAGAAGGGATTTGGATTTTTAAATCATAGTCAAATTCAAAATGTATAAAATAAGACTACTTTGTTTAAATAAAATGACAGGAAAAACTTAATTCCATCTCCAAACACTTCACTTGTGATTCAGGCTGTACGTAAACACACGTGTGGTTTCATAAAGTAAATCTACACACAATCATAAGACTCGGCTGTGGGAAGTGATCCGTGTCAACCTTCCATTCGTTTCACTTTGCTGGTCTGTGGTAGTGCTGCATCTTAAACCTACAGTAATTGTTTTGGCCACTTGGGAGCAGCAGAAACAAGCCGTCAACACAGCACTTGGATATCATCATCTTTTGAGGCTTTATATGGTGAACATGCTAGCAAACCGTTGCTTGTGAATCCAGTAGCCGTTATGTAAGCTGACGCAGACGAGATGGGTTTCACCGCTCGTCTTTACCAAATGTTTTACTTCTCGTTCTAAAAACTAGGACCATCACACGAAGGCCAATAAGTGACGCATGTAGCCTGTTTGTCTGCCATGTAAATAGAGGAATGATTTGTCATATTGTGGATATCTCAGTGCTCTTCTGATGCACACACTCACCAGCCTGCCACAAGTAAAGAAACAGATTTCTGACTTGTTTTTCTCCTCTTCACTACATCAGGCTACCATATCAGCCCTCAGGCTCTGAACGTGATCATCAAGCGCTACAACAAAGGAGGACGCATCTTCTTTGATGACTACGTGGCCTGCTGCGTCAAACTGCGAGCTCTCACAGGTACGAACCGCAGAACCAGGATCGGTGGAGAGATGAGTCGACGCGTTCAGCTGCCTTTGCACCTGGTTTTATTCAAATCGTGGCTCTTTTCCTTTTACAGAGAGCTTCAGACAGAGAGACACCATGCGCCAAGGATCTGTGAGCTTCCAGTACGACGATGTAAGTCCATCACTCGCACAGTCCCGTGTTCACTCAAAGTATCTGGAATAAAACGGATGAACCTTGTTTTCTTTTTTAAATTCAAAGTTTATCTTGAATGTACATTTTCACGATGTTGAGCTCGTACTAGTGATCCCAGTGCACAGCCTTGGCATAAATCAGCCTGTTCATGACATTAATAATAGAATATTTTGGGGTTTATTAGTCACAAGGACTGAAACGACCACTGTTTGTCTGCAATCTACGTAGAACTGTAGTTAATCTGATTCTCCTTCATTTAAAACATGCGATTTTTTTAGACATTTGATGAGGTCATCACATTGTCAGTGACATTTTTCCTGGTTCACTGTTTTATTAGCCCTAATTATTAAACGGTGCGTGCTGCATGTTACAGACTGTTTCCTGATCCAACACTCTATGCTCTCCTCCCAGTTCATCCTGTGCACAATGGCCATCTAAGAGCTGCTGCGTGTCCCCCACCAGACAGCCAACGAACCAATCAGCGGTGGATTCTGGACTGCTGCCTCACAGGAACCCAAACGGAGGCCAGTATGTTAAACTGAGCTGCAACAGGAAAGCACCCACTGCTTGTTACGCTTTAGTCTTGTATGTCATACATAGCGTTTAGTGGGGCTCTTACTTTGGAATGAAACTCTGCCACCTATTGTGCCATTATAATCTCAGAATGTATCGTTTAATAGTAAAAGCAACTTTGACTTTGTTCTAGCTGGTAGACTTCCTCCTGTGCATTACTTGTTGTAAAGATTTTAAGTGCATTTTTGTAAGAGTTATATTGAGCCCCACTCCAGTAGATTAGACACATTTATAACTTGATAACAAGCCAAAGTGACTGAGCTGGTGGTTAATGACCATGTAGCTGCAGCTGCAAACTGTTTCAAACACAGGCAAGTTTTGCATGTGAAGTTAACCTCTGCACATACCCAATGTTGTCGTTCAGTTCACAATAAACACTTAGTAACCAGTATGCATTCTGTTTATTAAGTTATACAATTGCGCATTTTTTCCCTAGTCTATTTACAGTTTATTTCTTTAAATATAGATAAGAACGGAAACATTCAAATTAGCTGTTAAGTGTTGCATTGTATAAAATACAGTGGCAAACATTTAAAAAATGCATAAAAACAATTGTGAACAGCTAGATTTTAAAAAGTGACATTTATATCCAGTACAGCAAGTTTTCTAATCTGTGCAAAAGTTTGCAAATCCCATGAAAGGTTCAGTGGACGACTCCTCCGACGCCAGCAGCTTGTTCTGTGTGCTGGAGGAGCTTATCACAGGACACCTGTTTTGTTGTCCTGTAACGTTTCCCTCATCTGTTAGCCTCCAAACCCCTGGTGATAGCATAGCATGCACAATGGATCTGTTCTGCATGCTATGCTAACACATGTGAGAAATAAGTCTGTCAGTGGTTTCCTGCTCTTCACAGATCTGAAGTCTCATCCAACAGATGAGAGAAACGTTACAGGACAACACAAGCAGGTGTCCTGTGAAGTGTTGGACAAAACAAAACCCGGGCTGAACATGACAGTAAAGTATTCAACTCGCCTGAATACTTGGAGGGAAAAGTCAATGTAGAAACTCAGCAGAACATTAAAATCAATGTGCAATATTAAAACAGCATACAGTAGATGCAGCACAGCTTAAAGTGTTGGCTGTCACTGAAGTCCTGCTTGCTACATTGAGAGGCTAGGCATTGCATTCATCAGCAGTCCACACCATTCTAACAAACAGGGCTTTTTAAAACTAAAGTACATAGAAAAATAATGGCAAACCAAAACTGTTAGAAAAATAGGTGCAACCGTTGTTTCTAAATCTGCATGAGTTCTGGGCTGTACCTTACATGTCACACAGCTGATTGAGACCTTTCTATAGTTCCTGCAGTCTCCATGCAATACATGAGCTCGTGTTGCATCGCTTTAGAAAACTCAAATGATTAATACATTTTGGTCATGCAGTTGGCTCTAAAATGTCAGGTACATTTACATCTGTGACGGAGTAACGTGTAAAGGCTAGAGAAGGCTTAGAAAGCTAAGGCTATTGAAGGCTGAGCTCGGCCCCAAAAGATTTTTTTTCTTATACGAAATTGTACTTTAAAAGGTAATGGAAGACCTAAAAGCATGCAACCAAAAACTAGCGTCTGGGAGAGCCGGAAATCCCAACGTGTGGACTGTTCAGACTGCAGCTGCAAACACCCCCAACCATGCTTATGTAATATCGATATGCTGCAGGTGGTTAAATGGTAATTATAGGTTTTCAAATCTACAACTTTAAGCATTCATTTTGTTGTCTTAAACATTTACAGGTAACCACGGAAACGTTGTGCGTGAGGGTCGCTGTTAAATCCACACACAGCAAATTAAACTACAACAAAAGCTGTTTGTTCATGTTGTAGAAAATGATCTCGGAGCGCATCAAACTACAAGTTTCTGTTTGCTTCCTGTACTGGCTCAACATTATTGCTCTCAAAGACAAACGTCTTGTTGTGCTATGGGATGTCCTCTACACGCATTACTACTGTTCTGAGCTGAATAACAAGTGACTTCATCTGTTGTGTACAGTAGGCACGCTAAGTATACAGACATACCTCCTCTGTGAGTTTGGAACTGCGTCCACCGTTTGGAGCCGCTGAGAAAAGACGAACGTCAAAGCTGCGGAGTGGAATACAGAAATGCCTCGTAAAGAGTTTCAAGTAGCTTTGTCCCCTGCCACGAGGGGCGAGTCATAGAAAACGACACTTGATAGCTACAGTAGTCTGTAAGCATGCCAAGATCACACCTGACTGCCTGGTGAGGAACAAAAACATGCATCTTTTAGAAAAAGCACATTAGGTGCCTCGTGTTGCTGGCAGTGTTCTATTTGAAGTATGTACATACTGACTTTACATGTTAATAATATAGTGTATAAATACCTCTGTATAAATGGACTTTAAACATCTAAATCAGAGTTGGAGGGGCGGGGCTGGGAGGTTGTCTGAAAAGAAATGGAAGAAAGTCTACAGTTTGTTTTCCTTTGCATATTCAGTCTCTTTCTTAGACCCTGAGTCAAGCTTGAGAAAAGACTTTCAGTCAAAAATCTAAGCGTGTGGGGGGAGGCCTACTTTCCTGGAAGCCCCGGGTCAGAAACTGGCCTGTGGAGTCCCAACGTTCCTGAGCTGCTGGGGACGTCGGGTAGAGAGGCTTGTCGGCCCGGTGGGATCCTCGGGGGCTGTTGGTGTTGCTCCACAGAGTGTCTCTGCTCTGCGTCTGCGTTGCTCTCCAGCAGTCCAAAGTTCCCGTTTGGAAGAGTCTCTGTGTGGAGGAGGACTGGGGAGGTTTCTTTGGATTTGTTCTGGGCCTCTTCTGGGCTCTGAGGGAGACAGGGTACAGTGGGCGTCATGAGCCATTTGGCAGAGGAACAAAAGACAGATATATCAAAAGGAAGTAGACTTCACACACAGCTGCCATACAAATGTGTGTTTAAACAGGAAGCAGCTGACCGAAACTGAAAACATTTAGTGTTTGATTGCTGTGGCTCCGCCCTCACAACATGCTGAGTGGGATCACATGACGTTACAGGATTAAGCTTGTAGTTATTTAAGGCTTGGTGTGTTGTGCTGGATAATGAGGTTCTGCATCTTGTGTGAATGGAGGACTGACTGTAGTGAAGACACATGATCTACAGTAATACAGTATACACACTGACCTTTGATGATAACCATTGATTCTATATAGCAATAAACATATTTTCAGACTTCCACTGTGGCCTCATTGACTGGCCTATAAGGCGTCAGGAAACTGTGTAAAGTGTTTTGTGTACCTGTGGCCGAGGCGGAGCAGGAGCGAGGCTGAGATCGGTCTGGATGGCAGACGCAGACGGCTGCACCCTGACGGCTGACCTGTGGTACTCGGGGCTGGAGGTGACGGTGCTGTAGGCGGGTGGGCCGGCCGCGGTTTGCCTCTGGAGGAGCTGCAGGATGGCCTGGATGTCTGCAGTCATCTGGGACTCCAGCCTGAAAAGGAGTCGTCCAACACAAGACACTTTCCTGAATTTCTGCTGAAAATGTTACAAGTTAAGGACAAATTAAGCATTTCCTCCTTAAAACATGATTTTATTTGAATTTTCTTATTTCCTTTAAAACGTTTCTTTTCCTACAGTTTATTTATTTAGCTGCCTTTGTGAAGCGCACTACAAATAAAGATGGATTTTATGTAGAAAGTTCACTTCTTCAAAGTCAAACAGTCCTGAGAGTGTTTAGATGCTCAGTGTTCCTAATCAATACTGATTTCCATACTGATGACAAACAGGTGATGAGCTGCAGCACATCACATATATAAATGAGCAGTGAGCAATCATCCCGCAGAATAAACCTGGACGGCGAAAGAATGAATAATAAGTGTGTCCTTTGAACTAAATCCGGTGGGTTTGATTGGTTGTTGTGCTGTGACAGTTACGACAACAATTAAAGGCCTAATGATGCTGATCAATACCAGTGATGCAGTAAAACCCTGAAGCTCGCTGCCATGCTGTCACTGCCACATCAGTACAGTGAGACACGTTTAAATCTGTCACCAATTAGTTTTTGTGCTCGTTCTAATGTGTTTCACCACAGGGATCAATAATTTCATCTCATCCCCACCTCGGCTGTCAGCCCTGTGATTAATAAGACCACGGCAGGATATTATCTTTCTCAGTATATAGTAAAAAGGTTCAACTCGATACGTCAGCGACAAAATACTTATTTAATCTCTTATATACAGTAGTGTGACTGCTATTATTATGGGATTGTGGATGGGTGGTCAATACTAATACCAAACACTAGGGGGAGGCTCAGACCTTCCAACTGCAGATGGTTTATATGGAGGATTCTAGCAGCCAATAGTCTAAAATGTATATCTTTATGACCATTAAACCTTCTGCATTCAATGTCAAGCTTTAGTTCACAAGAATCATCAGCTAAGAGCAGCTAAAAGTGCTGGTTCTGCAGAAAACATGGTTTAAGCAGCTTTTTAATGTTGTAGCTGGTTGATGTGAAGTCATTTTAACCTGGATCTATCCAGCCAGGAGCTAAAGCTGTGAAGTAAAAAGAACATTTAGTGGAGTAGAAAATAATACTGAAGAAGTGCCTCTAAAGTGTCCCAAAATACTTGAATAAATGTACTAAGTTACCACTAGTGTCTGTTTTCTATGGGATGTCAACTTGAATGTTGATTGTTCTTAAAGTACTTTCTGATGATACTTAAGATTTAAATCTTTAACACCTCTAGGAACACTTCAGTTAGAACAGATGATAAAGTTGAATGCATATCTTCCGTCGGTTACTGTGATCCAAATCTTAGCAACAAACTGTGCCAAAGAGGGAAACTGAATCGAGGATGAGGCTTTGAAGCCTGCAGGAAAGCAGGTACCAAAATACCCAACACCTGCACTGTGTGTCATCACCTAATGCAGCAAGTTACATCATGGCGTGGAGTGTCTGAGATGGTGAATCACCTCCTCCACACACTTCTTTTTTCCAGCCAAAAAAAGCAAAGCGAGTGAGCGAGCAGAGGCTTTCAGGGGAAGGCCTCCCCGTCACTCTGGTCTGCTCCTCAGAGGACAACAACGGCAAACTAACACTTTGGCTCCTGCTCGTTTCTGTAAATGAGGGTTGGCGGTGCAGCGGCCATGCCCGCCGCCTCAGACAGAAACCGCATGAATCGACCACTGCTGACCAGCTGTGGGGAGACTCACCGACAGCATCCTGAACAAAGTAGCTCGTCACCTCAAACACCAAAACTCTGCAACTTCATCAAGACATCCACCACCGACCTAATGGGGTGACGTCAACATGTCCGCGAGCTATAAATAGCCGGCCGCTGACTGCCCCCCCCCCCCCATCTGTATCAGTGCACAGCCGAGGATCACATGAGCTGCTCACGCAGTCCGCCTGCTCTCAGCATTAATGCGGCTGCAGCGGGTGTCTGGCTTGAAATGTTTCCGTGCAAGTTTGTAAAAACTGTAAAAGACATTTTGTGCTCAAAGTTTGAAAAGATATTAATGTCCATTCATTCTACTGCTCTTCTCAGCATCACAATTTATTGATCATTCTAACGTTTCAGGGAGCAAAAGTACAGATATTCCATTCTTCTTCCTTGTCAAAACCTGGCATCTACATTACCCACAATGCAATTTGCCCAGCCCAGTCTGATTTAGGTGTGTTATGCTAGTAGCTGCTAATGTAGCCTGCAGCTTCTAGCCTCAGGTTCACAGCTCCCTCTGGAGGCTTTCTAAACTTTAACATATGCAGCAGTGCTGAAACCCTTTGATGTGTAAAATCAGTGGAGTTTCCCTTTAAAAGCTGGGAATACCACATTGAAATGCCACATGATTCATCATATCCTTTGAAACAATGATATGATGAGATCTAGGATCAAGCCAGATAAGGATTATAAATATATAGGATTATAAATTGAGCACAGATCAGCTTCTCCATCCTCACAGTCAGAGGGCACGTGGGAAAATATCCTCCTCGGCTGTATCAGCAGTGTCCCTGCATGTTAACGAGGCAAAGAGCATGTTCCCTTCTAGTTGAGTAGCGTGTTGTGTTCCCGTGCAGTTTCCTGTGCTCACCTGTTGAGGTGCTGCTGCAGCAGGTCCAGCCGTTGCTCCACCTCTCCGTAGGTGAGGTCGGTGTCGCTGTCGTCCTCCCCGGCCGGCGTCTCTTGACAGCGGGCCGACTCCTCTGCGCCCTCGCTGGGGCGCTGACGCACCCACTCCTCTGCGTGGAGCTCTGGAGGGACAGACGTGACCACACACACACACACACACACACACACACAGGGTAAATGATCTGTGTTATTAGAACAGTGCCTCGGGGGAAGCATCTTCTTGTGCTGTGCTTTCTTATCATTTAGTTTCACTAAGCTCTGATCAGCTTACGCCTCCTGAATCCTAACATCTACCCTACAGAGGAAAACCCACATGTGACCCTGGCTGACAGTCACTCCCTCAGTCGGAGGTTTTGTCCCTGACATTTTGGGTTTCTGCAAGTGAAGGCTGGAGATTCCATTTCCTGTATGTTGTTATCGCCGGGCTGTTTATAGGAATCAATATCACTCTGCTCTCTACTGTGGTAGAAATCCTCTTATGTCTGCTGAAGAGCTGAATTATGGGATATTACTACCAAACCAGCACGCTGACACCATTTCCCCATCTCACTTGGCAGTTAGAATACAGTCCTGCAGTAAAGGTTATTGTTGTGTCCCTGTGTGTGTGTGCGCGCTGCAGGACTTTATAGGGGTTTAACAGTGGCTCCTTCCGACAGGAGGCCATGTGAGGGCAGGCCACAGACAAACTGGTGCGTCTAGCAGCAGGCAGACGGTGGACGTGAGGATTTCTCGGGGAGCCTGTCAGGGATCTCCAGCCCAGATGCAGCTCAGTCAGACCTGCTTGCCTACTCTCCCTGAACTGCACTGGGATCCACGGGAGGAGGATGACTGTACAGTGTGGCAGTGTCTAATTTTGAGGAAATAATTAAAACCACTATTGCGTTCATCTCTTAGGTTTCCTAGCAACTGAAACGTGACCAAACTCACCCGATACAGTAGTGTCAACACAATTTCACCCAATGTTTCCTGTAAATCCTTGGTTTGGTCATGACCTACGATCAAGAGGGGTGACCCCGGGCCTGGCGCTGGATATAATCCTCTTATGTTTTATTACTGAGTGGCTTTTAGGTTTCACCGTGATGACACATAATCCCCCTTTGGATTTTTAATAGGTGTGACATTCCTCCTATGGGGCTTAGGGATTTTTGGGTTGGTTTTTTTCTCTCTTCTAAATTAACTTCTGAGCCAGTTACCATTCTGGAGTTTAGAGGACATGATTGCAGATTTACAGGAAATTCCATGTCCGTTTAAACAACTCTGTGTTTTGCTTAATATAGACCTAATTAAAACTGTCCCCAGTGTTATTTTGCTGGTTTAGAATCAGTTTGTTGGTTTTTATTTCATTTTCTTTTAAACATTTATTAAAGAGCTTTTGAAGCTGCTTCTTTGAAGAGACGAGCTGGATGTTTGTCGTCACCTTTGTACGTCTGGTTCTGCCTGTTGTCTCCAGCCTGTGCGTCTGGGGGGCTGCTCAGCCCGAGGCCCAGGGTGTGGTCCCTAACCACCGGGTAGCCCAGCACACCGGAACACAGCGGCCTCTGCTCCTCTTCCTCCTCCCTGCCTTCCTCCTCCTCCTCCTCCTCCACCACGTCGTCCTCTCCCTCCTTGGCCGACTCTCTCCTCTCAGCTGCCGAGGAGGCGTAGGTCTGCCTCCCTTGCTTGGTGTCGCAGTAGGTGGCCGCTGGCTCTTTTTTGTGCGAGCCTACAGGGAGAGATGGTAATCAGGAGATCTGCCGGGGGAACACAGACTTCTCTGCTCAGACTCCCTCTGGGGGAAGTCAGGGTTGTCTCATTATCTTTGACAACAGGCAGCAAGTGTTTTGCTTTGGGGTTGAAGTGAGGACAAACAATGTTAAAGGAGAATTTAGCAGCACTTTATGTTCTAAACTACTTGAGATCTATCATGTTATGCAACCTACAGTCAAAATGTGTGTTTCCAAGCCAGGTAGGATCAACAGGAGAGGGACATCTTCACACCTGATGGATGGAGGCAGGACTGTGAAATGGACTGTTAGGTACATTCTCTGTCCTCACTCGTGTTATATTGGGAGACGGAGATACTGTATCCAGACGGCCTGTAACCATGACGACCAATTAGATTTGCCTGAATCGAAGCCAAACTGCTGAGTGAAGTGTGTGGAGGCTCCATCTCCGAGTCCCGAGGGAAATTACAAGTGTTTCCACGGCGCGGGTCGCTCAAACACGCCGTACACGTCATCATGAAGCTGCACTACTGCCTGACACCAGGGCAGGAAATGTGTTTATCTATAGTGTAACTGATCTCAAGAGATGTTCTAACCAGGATACATATGTAGTGAGGGGTGTTTCATAAAAGGAGGCTCAGAAAACCAGGGTTTAATGCGAAAAGCCTGTGTTGACTGAGCCTAATACACTGAACCAGGATTAACAGAAGCACTAAAAGGAGAAAATATTATGTTGTAGAGCAGCAGTAAGCTCAGACAACAACTATGAAGACAGGTGATTATTTTATAGCAAGAAAGTAAAATCATTTCTCTCATCCTGACTCTTAGTTTGTACAAGCGACCTTCGTGTTTCTGCATCTTTCATTTTATTTAAGGGCCGTTGAAAGAGAAAAGAATTGGCTGCAGACTGTGCTGTTATTTTATGCTGTTTAATAATCGCAGTGCATTTAAAAGCATGTTTGCTGGAATCCTGTGCAGATACTGCTCAGGCAGTCCTGTCTGCCATGTTTACCTTCAGTAAATGACATGCAAATGACAGCAGGCTGCTACTAAATAAATGGCCCCATGTAGCTCTGCACACAACTAGATTCTGCATTCTGTCTGTTTATGTGGGAGACGTCGGACTTTGGGAGCTCATTACTCTTGTGAGTCACAGCCTTGTTTCCAACTTTTTAAAATGATTCAGCTGTTGATGTTTTTATCATGAAATACATCATGAAGCAAGCGCTGCTGAGCCGCATTATAAGATGCGACCATTTACAACCTGAAGCAGTAGAATTAAGATTGAACCGTGTGATTGATGCAATCCTTTAAACAGCTTCACCAAACTACTTTTTATTATTGGTTTCTGTTAGAATTTTGTTCCAGACAACAGTATGATTTCACAAAGAAGCCGATTCGGGATTTGCTGAGCTAATTGTCATACTTCGCTTTCATTGGCTCAGCGCTTTCAGAGCGATGAAAACAGTGATGTGATTGGCTGTGTGTTTTTATTCACCACGCCCTCTGATCTATATTCACCTCCACCCAGCCTGTTTAAGGACTTATCACACTGACGTTCGTTCAAGTGTTCATTTGTCATGTTTGGTTTGAATTAGTTATTTGATTCTAGAAAAAGGGGCGTGACGTCGTGATTGACAACTGTGAGTGTGCTTGCAATTGGTTGGGGTCGATGGGTATGGGCAGGACCTCGAGACTGATCACTACTAGGCAGCGATATAGAAGGCAACATCAATCAAAGTCTTAATAAGATTAAACTGGTCATTTACTCATGCTAGTGTTTAGATGACATGTAGAACAAAGAACTCTGACCTACACCTGTGCAAAGAGAGCGGGTGGAGCATCATCCAGCAGGCTTGTTTTGTGGGAGCTGTCCTACTCTAATGAAAGTGCAGAGAGGCGGCTGAATAAATTATATTAGCTCCGTACATGTTTAAAAACTGACCGTGGTTTTACAGCACAGCAGTGATGTTGCGTCTCAAGCTTACCCGTGGAGCATTTCCTTCTGTAGGACACTCGTCTTCGACACTCTGTGTCATCTACAGTTGAATCGTCTGCGTACGTCACCTGTGAAGGGACAATGCATGATGTTAAATATAATGACACATACTGATGGACAAAAAGCCATTTGGTCTAGAATCAAATCCTAAAGTGCCCAACTTTCTCCATGTCAACCCAACAGTTCCTTAATGAAGCAACATAAACCAGTGCGCGTCTTGTCGGAGCACCGTGGACCTCCTGTTTTTCATGTCATCCTACCACGTAATCCTGTGTCTCCCTCTCTTCTTTCCAGTAGTCTAAATAAATAACTGCAGGCCAACACAAAGTGCACTTCTCGCTCATTTGAAGATAAATAAAACAACTGACTAATGTGGGTTCTCGTTCACTTAATGCCACAGGCCTTACACATCTTTCCGCTACACTCCATTCATCATAATTACAGCCTACATCATGTCCAACCCACCCCTTAGTGCTAATACTAATACTGACTTATCGCTCACTCTTGGCAGATAAAAGAAAAATGTCTAAATTAGCATTCAGGCTTTCATTCCCTCGACCATGGATAACTTGAAGCACTAAAGAGAATTAATAAAAAGCCATTCATCCAACTGAATTGTTCTTGGCAGAGATATGGAACAAGGAAAAGATCATTTGATTCAAGTTAACGGCGTCTACAAGGAGCTTCCTTCTTACAGTACAGCTGATGTATAATCACAGGAGGCAGATTACCTTGTCATCACGGAGGTCAAACGTCAGCTCCAGGTTTGTGAGGAAGTGGTCTGCGAACTCTGGATACATGTCCAGCACCTCCAGGATCTCCTCCCTCTGAATGGTGTGGAGGTCGCAGTAGCTGAGCGCCCGGACGTCTGCGCACGATTTCCCCGGCTTGGCGAACAAGTGGATCATCTCGCCGAAAATGTCGTTTTTGCCTGTGGACGAGTGAGTGACGAAGAGTTGTTAGCTAACTCCTGTTAGTTTATAATGCTCCTCTTCTACTCTTGGTTTCTTAATTAAGGAACAACATCCACAGATGAGGAGGAACTTTACTGGATGTTGTTTCATTGAGTTGCTGGGAGAACACGTGGTTGGAGGGTTTGTAGTACAGTATGTGTTGACCTATAAAGAGACGAGCCACCTGGCAGAGAAGCGCAAGAACGTTAAAGAGGCTACAGGGCATTGCAGTCATCTATAAAAAGGATTTACACAATGCCAGTCAGTCCGCATGGAAGACACACAGGCCAAACATTCCTGCCTCTGTTTACTGAGTAATGACCTACATGGAGTGGCCGCAGGGTCTCCCATGCTCGCATCAAGGGAGTGTCTGTCTGAAGTCAGAATGGTGCCCCAAAGTGCTCGATATTACACACACAAATCAATACTATGTAAATGAAACCAGCACAAATGATTGGTTCATTTATTTATTTTACACAATTTAATCATTTTATCTCGATAGTATGATTTCATAATGTCTTTGTGTCCTGCTGTGTATTTAGGATGTTGGTGTGTGCAGAGGGTGACATTTGTTTTGCTCGCAGCATTGCAGATAATTACTTAGAGAAACGATCACGATGTTAAGTTGATGGAAGTAAGCCCCAGCGTGTCCATGTGTTGTGTAATGTGGCGTACTACATGACCACGTGACGGTGGTGTATAGGCACGGTGGTGTGAAAACAGAACCATCAGCAGTTCTCCTGCTGTAGCAGAGAAAATGTGCTGAGCTGTGTGTAACCTACAACTTCAACGCCCATGCTCTTACTCATCGTGACCCTATTGTGTCACCACTTTTCGACAGACCTCATTGGCTCCATGAGGACGATCAGAGAGAGAACAAGGTTTAGTTGGATACACCTGGCGGCTGCTGGGATGAGAGGAAATTTACATTTGGATGCTGTCGATAATGTCATGCGGCTCCGGTCATCAAGCACTGCATCAAACCACACTGACAACCGCATGAGACTCAAACTGCCTTTCTCCCTCCTACACTGCATTTCTCTCCTGAATTCCTCAATCTGCCCCCTTTCTTTTACTCTCCTCTTATTTCTCTTCCTTCGCTTGTCTTTCTACCCAGCCCACTCACTCCGCTCTCCATCCCTCCCTGCTTCTATTGTCATCCATCTCTATTTGAAAGCAATCATGCTCTTTTTTTCCCATCACAGATCCTCCGTTACCCTCATCCCACCATGTGTCCTCCCCCACTCTCTTCTGTCCTTTCCCTTCATCTGAGGCACGACTGCGAGGCGGCAGCAATCGCAATGTTCTTTGAAGTAAGTTATTACAACACACCCAACAGGGATCACAGCTGCCAACCTAGTCATATCACAGCACAGCGGAGCCATCTTCATTTAGCTGGCCCACCCGTGTTTACACTAATGGAGACAAGCTGAGGCAAAGCTCACCGGGCTGGAATGACGGGACTTTTACTTAGCAAAGACAAAGTCCTCAAGCCAAGCGGGCGCCTCCTGATGTGCTGTGTGCAGGGTGAGTGATGTAACAGGACTATCACACGCGCTCTTCTACGGTTGTTTTTCAAGCTCTGCACCGACTCAACAACACAACTGATGTGGCTAATTACAAATGTTGAGACATGCTGTGTACAGGAGCACTGAATGGATGTCACTACATGATGGTGGTGCGCTGCATCATGCTCTGCACTGGCATTCCCTGCATCCTCAGACCTGACAAAGTAATGGATGCCTTTATAAATGTCTGTGAGAGCAGCAGAAGGTCTGTAGAGGGCCTAGCTTACAGTAGCTTCACTCGTGAGATCTTGTCAGGACCAAAATAGCAGGCCTGGACACCCATATGAAGCTGAGGCTGTGCTGACACCCATGGGTGAGTGAACACGTAAAACAACCCGATGTCTGTCATGAGGTCCTAACAGACTGGATCACAGAGAACCGTTCTTGAGGTGTACAGCAGACTCACCCAGGATGGCCACTACAACGTCATCTTTCAGGATTTCGATGGAGCCGCGGGAGACAAAGTAGAGCGCAGTGAGCACGTCTCCGCTGTGGACTAGGGTGTCGCCAGGGGGCGCGTGGGTGGTCTTGAACCTCATTGCCAGGGCCCGGAGGCAGCCCTTGGTGGCTCCACGAAAGGCCTTACAGCCCTCCAGGAGGACCTTGTTGAGGTGGAGGCAGATGTCTGCCTGCAGGCACTCTGGGAAACCCTTCAGGACCTGAGTGTGAAACACGGGTTAAAGCAGACATGTTGAAGTCAGGCGTGATGGGCAAGTATTCTTGAAAGCGGTCACTGCTTTGATTTGCAGGGATTTAGAGTGTGTTGACTTTTGGTTTGGGATGAAGTTGCAGGTCAAATTGATTGGCTTTCCAGAGAAATTTGATACAATTGCCACTTGTGTTCTTTCCTTCTTCTCAAAACCTGTTACACCCTGCAGTAGAAATATTCTGCAATGTCTTTCTACACAGAGCTACGAGTGGCTGTTTTACTGAGCCTATCAGCAGCTTTTGCAGCAGATGAGAGACAAGACAGAACATTTAGAGACTGAGAAGCTGCAGATAAATGACAGCACAAACTCAAGACACAAGTTCAATATTCGTTACGTCTTCTCTCTGTGATGCTTTGGCACTTTTTCACTGCCTTTATGTACTGTGATGATGAAACTACTCTATAAACCATAAGTTGTCATCTGCTAGGTAGTAAAAAAAGAAAAAAGAAAACTGAAATAAGTATCAGGAATGTTAAAACTTGACCCGACCGTGACGGGTCGAGCATCCCTACCCGCCCGACTTAGCCTGGGAGACTGTTGAAAATACAATGGAAAAAATTTGGAAAAGTCATTTTTACATTATATGTAACATTTTCTAGAAATGAAACATTTTTGTGAGGACTTTCTGATGCATAAAAATAGATTTATAATACACTTACCCTTTAAAGACAAAGATACAGTGACCACTGACAACACAACTAATGATCCCCGGACAACGTGAACTGACTGTAAAGGACGACATTTTCAAACGTTCACATCATAACAGACACTGGAAGGCGAGGAAAGGGGCTTTGAGGACACGTAAGGGACAGTTGAAACAAGAAAACACATTTCTTATCTTTGTCATTTACACATGAATACAATGCGCTAATGACACGAGCACAGCGAAAGAAATGTAGCCTGAACTGGTTTCCTGGCTCTGGCCAGCTTTTTGTTGCTCAGAACAAAGAATGATCAGTAGATTTGGAAAGGAAAGACTGAACAACATTTGGCAAGCGCAGGTGCCACCGCGGAGCGCGCAGCCAAGCCTCCCACTGTGGGAGGGAAACCTGGCAGTGCCTGGCGAGGCTGTGCCCACTCTCGCAGGCGTGATTCACTCGGTCTCTGGTACCAGATGAATATCATGGGGTTGTGTTTGAATACACAGATTTCATGCAAAAGGGACCTCGTGGCAGGCCACGTGCAAGTCTACCAGTAATAGACAATTAAGGTGGCCTGTGAGAAACTGTCTTCTGCAGTAACTGGCATGCATACGTAGATACTGTAAATCTTTCTACGATGTAGCATCACAGCAGCTGTTTACAGTATGTGTTCATGTATGTACAGTAAGTTATGTAACAAATGAGACACTGAGGGAACATGTCCTCCAATAACATGCATTTTTGGGACAATAATTAAACAGTTGCATATTCAAACTTTAAAGCTATCTATGACTTTATGTACATAAAGCTACAGGCTAACAACACTGCTTATAGACACAGCTAGATGAAGTGCTACCACTGAGGAACATTCATAAACATAGTTGTGTTAACACATGTACCTCCTGCTCTTACCAGAGTGGTGGGGTCATTCCATTTGACATGAGGCAGACATGGAAAAGACAAACTTATGTAAGTACCATGAATAGTATCATGATGAAAAAAGCAAGAGTTACTGTATGCATACGCAGTAACTGTGGCTTTCATTTCACTTGTGGTGTTGCACAGTATAATCGCGATGGAAACATTATGCTATGCCAGCGACATAGCAAGATAGCTTCACAATGAGGTAAGAGCGTATTTGGGGGACACAAATGATATTAGAGATAAGAAGCAACAGAAGAAAGCAACAACAAACTTAAGGTTATATTTGTTACCATTGTGAGAAGAACAAAAGCTCTTGCGAAATACAGAAGCCCCCCACCTAAATAAAAGACACTGGCACACACACTCCCCCTCGTACCATATTCATGTCGATGCCGTTGGTGTAGGTCCAGGCGTGTTGGAAGTACTCCTCCAGCCTCTGCCGCAGTGGGTTAGGGATCTGGTGGAAGCGGATGAATTCTTTGACCCGTAGCATCTGGAGGTGATACCTGGCTGTACCTGAATACAACCTCTGGATGATGGCGGACACGTTCCCAAAGATGCTGGCGTACATTAGAGCTGGGGGGGGAAGCCAAACAGGAGACCGTTGAGACGCGGTGGCTAAAGGCTACTTTTTCTCATTTATTCTGAATAAACCATTACTGCTGCTGCCACATGATGCGTGTCATCCCGTGTCAGCGGTTTGTCAAGGTAAGACCTACCTGATGTAATGTAAAAGCGTTCATGCACTGGGAAAGCATTAAATCAGAGGGTGATAGTACATTTAAAATTCAGTGGATGGTGTTGTTAATGGCTTGTATCAGCGTGTTTATCAGTAAAATGTACTGTAAAAGTCTGGTTATAGATTTTCAACAGCTACATGAAATACTGTGTGCTGAGGATTCCTTTCTCATACGACCCTGATCACAGAGTTCCAGTAATAACTGTATGTACTGTGACTCAGCTGTCACTCACATCCAATGAGCATGACGCAGATGGAAAAGATCTTCTCAGAGTTAGTGTTGGGGGAGACGTTCCCAAAGCCCACGCTGGTCAGACTGCTGAAGGTGAAGTAGAGCGCCGTGACGTACTTATCTTTGATGGAGGGGCCCGAGCTGGGGTCACTGTAGTTGTATTTTTTCCCTGCAATGAGCAACAATAAAACATAAAATACAACATTTGTGTTTGCCATCAAAAGTGACCCTACAGTTGACTTAAATAGAACAAAGAATGAGGATCACCTATTGACACGCCCAGGTTGTCCAGCCAGCCAATCTTATGCTCCAGGTAAGGCTTCTCCACGTTGCCAATGGCGTACCAGATGCAGGCCAACCAATGGGCGATGAGAGCAAAGATGCACATGAGCAGCATGAGCACGGCAGCACCGTACTCTGAGTACCGGTCCAGCTTACGGGCGACTCGGACCAGCCGGAGGAGACGGGCCGTCTTCAGCAGACCAATCAGAGTGGTGGTCTGGGGCCAAAGACGAACAGAAACGTACAGGATTTAGTTAGGTATTTTAAAATCTTTCCACATGTGATGTGTGAATGTGTGCTACAGTAATATCTGCTGTGTTGCCCCTCAGGCTTTAGCTCCTCGTCCTCCTCCCCTCGTGCTATTGGCTGGTGAATCTGTGAATTTCAGCACTTCTGGGCGTCTTGAACATTTTCTGCTCCGTGTTATAACTGCTAGCTTAATGTCAGAAAGGTAATGTTATGTTATATTTCAGTTAATAGTTCAATTCTTTGTGTAGTTATGGTGTTAGGTTTAGTATATTAATGTATTATTTATTTTGTACAGAGGTTTTATTCATACTGAAGTAAAGGTACCATTACAATAATGTAAAAATACTCTGTTACAAGTAAAAGTCCTGCATTCAAAATATTAAATTCAAGTAGAATCATCAAAATCTGCTGAAAGTATCCAATGTAAAACGTACAATATTTCCCTCAGCAATGTTTAAAATAACAAAATGGAAATACACAACTAAAGTACAAATACTTCAACATTAAAATTTCACTTAAGTAAAATACTTGAGTCTACTTAGTTACTTTTAACCTGTGGACTCCATACATTCTTCATCATGATGATAAATTAGCAGTTCAGCATTTGAACATTTTACCTTTATAGGTCACGTAAAAATAAAACATTTCCAAATCAGAACATCAGGGCTTCTGATCCGAGTAATGACAACAACCTTTTCCCTGCAATCCAAGTGAACAAATTGTCTTGTTTCAGGGTCAAAGGTCGGGGTCACGAGCACGATCAGCTCAGGATTAGAGATTCATAAACATATGTAGCTTAAGAATGCTTAATCGTATTCACACACCACGTATACGAGATGCACAGACTAGTGGATCATTCCCGCTGCTGTAAACACTTCTTTCAAGGTCTCAGCATCCTTCAATGTCAACACAACTTCCTTGACTAAGACCTGGCTGCCTATGGCTCTGCAAATCGTGAAAGCCCGTATGGGACGGGCTTTTAGTGGGACAGGCGGGCATGAAAATAAGCGTATGAGAGAGAGCGGGAGAGTTTGATGATTCATTCATCTGGCTGATGAAGCACTTCTGAATAACTACATATGACTGTGGCGAAATGAGCTCTAAAACACACAAATATCAGCAGCTCGGAACCTTTGTCAAAGCATCAAAGCCAGTCACCGTGTAAGCGCTGAATGCATACGTACACATGCACACAGATACACACAAACAGGCCCACGTACATTACAGTGTACACACTGCCTTCTGTCCCGTTTCATTCAAAGCACCTGAATCCTCCCGTTTTCCAGCCTGACTATATTAACACACACACACACTATGGGAGGGGAGTTGGGTAGAGGGCGGAAGTCCCGCTCTATTAGTGTCGTGCAATCTGTAAATACAATAAGCGAGACTTAGAGAATGCTAATAGGTCCTAGCACTCCTTATCGTGCCTGACAATTATCCTAATATCCTCGGGGAAATCATTACCTGCAGCCTCCTGCAGTAAATGTGCTTCCTCACATCTATATTTAGGTTTTTTGTACAGGTGAGAGTAAATATGACATGGATTCTTCAAAGTGTTAAAAGCAAGAAGGGGTCTGGTTGGCTTTTATTTTTTGAAGGCAGATGATTCATGAGGGAGATTGCGTCTTCATCATGGTGGGGAAGAGTGCTGTAGCTGATTCTGATGGGTCCATTAAAGAGCCTTCGTCCTCCCAATCTCACCCCTAAATCATCGCCATCATTCACTTGCGGTGCATCCAGCCTGCGCCGCCCTTTCACTGACAACTGAGCGAACAGTGAATGATTCATATATAGAAACAGATAAGCCCCAAATTATCCGGTGAACGTCGTCTGTGAGCACTGGCTTTGGTGTCGTGCTGCTGACGCTGAGTGACCTGCACAGATGACACAGCACACAGTGCATGATGTGGTCCACACAGTGTAATGTTGATTAAAATCTGGGCTTACAGAAAGTCGGAGGCGTTTGGGGCTAAGGAGCGTCGCTAAAGCTCCCATTAGCAACCAGCTGTATAAAACATATCCGCTGAATATCCATCTGGCCATCTGCCACTGTGGCTGGCCACTTTAAAACACCAAGAGTCAACCAAGGTTGTTATGTAACTGTGCACATGGACACAACTTGGTATTAAATATTAAAGGTGTTCTCTAAAATGACACAGTAATACACCATAATTAAAACAAGATTCTTCATCATTTGTTGTTTTGTTTTTCATCAGTTTACTTTTGGGGACCCAAATGTCTGTAAGTGACCGCAGAGTGAGCGCTCCTTCCTTCCACGCTGCTCTGCAGGGTAAAATCATTCCTGTACGCTCAGTGAAGATGTCTGCGACGGGTGCAGACAGCTGGAGGGAGGGAGGCCTTGCCCGGTCAGGCACCGAGATAACGTTCTCATCTGCGTTCTGCTTACAAGTGCTGAATTTACAGCTCACAGGAATGTAGGACGATATCCAGCGTCAGTTGGTGCACATTTGTGATCAGCCATTAGCGCATTATCTGGAAGGCTAACTTAGCTTGATGTTCAAAAATGACATACATACCAACATACATACATACAAACAATCTAAAAAGGAAACAAGCATACTGTGCACAGCTATATTATTGTCTGAGTAAATACAATCTAAAACACAACTGTCTATTCTGACTGCACAATTCCAGCAGGGCAAAAGTGAGACTGAGGGGGCTGCTTGTTACAATGAACCTGCCTCCACTTTCTGCTTTGTTTAGCACAGCCGCAGGTTTCACTGCATAATAAGAGGAGTGCATTTCGATACAGTCTGCTTCAAGCAAAGGCAAAAACAATGCACACTCTACAATCTAACAAAACAAAGAGTTTGAATGTGTGTGTGTGTGTGTGTGTGTGTGGGGTTAATTAAACAAAGCTTGTTTCATTTGCATGAACATGTCTATAGAAAATCAGCCATAAAAGAGCTTTTGTGCCTTTGGTTCATTTTGAACTTAAAAAAGTGAATTTTATATTTGTGAGCATAAAAAGCTCTGGCCCCAGGATCAGATCCAACCAATAATAATGATTGACATGAGCAACTTTCCGAAACTGCTTCACTGACAACAAATAAAAGCCTGACACTGGGCTTTTTATGTTTCTGTTCATTTAATACGAAGCACTGAAAGCCATTTTCTCTTGTGAGTGTTAAGGACGACTGAAGCAAAAAATATACTCTCATTAAAGTGAAATTGGCCATGCACTAAGACGTTTTGGCTAAGAACTCTTGGCTTAGTTCTGAGCTATTTGTACATGTGCACAAGTCTACTGTACCCTGCTCAGGATTAAATCGTATTTGAATTCTGGTTTAGAGCTAATGTTCATACTAAGCCTCCATCATTTGCAAGAACCTCAAATTTGAACACAATGTACACGTGGTCGTGGACATAGTAGGCAAATAATCAAATCTCATCACAGCAGGACATTGATATGAAAATGATAGACAAGTTCTTATGACTCCTGTAGGTAAATTTAGCACCACACCATTTCTTTTTATTTGCCAGCCTGCAGAGCTGAAATCCCACACCGAGAATCAGAAACCAATCTCACACGGGAGATTTCAACCTGCCATGTATCCAATGAAATCAGCAAAAAAAAAAGAAGTGTCAGAGATGGTTTCCAGGCAACACAGGTGCACGAGATTATGTCTAAAAATAGTTCCTGTCTCTGCACAAAGAGCAAAAATAACACACCTTAAAGACAAGAGCTAAAACTGTACATGGATGTTATTTTCAGCTTCTGCTGGTGATTGGGCGAGCTAAAAATACAACATTTTGTCGTTCTACTCATCCTGTCACTGTGTGCTTTGGACACGAGCTGTAACGGGAACACACAGTCTGTCACTGCAGCAGTCATCTAGCTGTATGGTGAGGACATACATCGCGCCGTTGTGTCGCTCAGCTGTCTGCTCTTTTTTTTCCACCTGCCACTCACTACCAGCCTCTAGCCATGGACTCCCTCACAGGCACACACACCTAATGGTAAATAATGACTCGGCAAACCAACAGCCTGACCTCGGGGGCCTGGCCTGCAACACACACACACACACACACACACACACACACACACACACATCAATCCGGAATGTTTTTTTTGTGCATGTGTTAGGGGGTGTTACATAATCTATCCTAGCATTTTAACACATTTTAGTAGACTGTGTGCTTTTCCTCTTTCATCATTATTTAAAACTAAAGCAAGATGCTAGAGGTAACTAATGTAATTGAATTGCTAAAAAGGTAAGCATTCCAGTATAGGCTCAAGCTGAGATTTGAGATCAGAGATCTCTCTGAACATCAGATAACCTGCCAAGACTCCACATACATGAACACATTTCTCACAGGCAGAGTGGTAAGGGGAGGCGGAGGCTTCTTTAACAGATTCAGATTGCCTTGGGCCTTCCAGAGGGAAGCAGATGTGACAGCTGAGTGTCAGATTGGTTTAAACATTTCAGAAAACAGCTCAGAAATATGAGTGCTGGAGCTGTGGCCTCATGTCATGACAGTGATGACCACGGAGAGACTCAGCTTTGCTGTGAAACAATACTAAACAACAGGAAAAAGTTTGTGCTCTTGAATTTGTGCTTCTCAAAAAGCAGTATCATGTAGCCAAAGTAAACCGTCTCATTCAACACTTTTCAAAAGCTGGATTTCAATGTTGGCAAGATGCACTATAGTCCAGTAGCCTATAGTGAAGGTCCTTTTACACAGGTGACTCTCTTTACAGCCATCTGAAGGTGGCAGGTATCTGGAACTTGCATTGTACTACAGTATGTTCCTCCAGAGCCTTTTGGGGCTTGCTCATGATGGGAACTGTTGGGTCTCTGTAAATAATGCTATAAAGAGTAGGTCTAGATGAAAAGTGCCCTGACATCATTTTGTTATGATTTGGTGCTATATAAAAACAGTATGCAAAAGAATGACAGAAACCTCTGGGTGTATGTGTCATTATAATCAATTATTCTGCAGTTTCCTTCCTGCAAATCAACAAGGCATGCTGGAGACTGACACGATGAAAACAGGTCACACATTCTCGTGAAAAATCGTGGATCAATTCAAACCTCTTTCTGCTAATAACTCCCTCAGGACTGTGTCTCCATCCAAAACAATGGATACCCAGATGGTCAGCAATTATTCTTGCATGTAAAACCGTCAAATCTAATTGAATTAAAAGTAATTTTTAGAAATAAAAGACCAAACAAGTTTAAAAAAAAATAAGCCGCATTTTAAAATCTACTTTCATTTCATTTATGGCACTGTGGTGGTACTGAACAGCGGATTGTCATTGTATGGATCATTGTGATGACAAATATAATCACATTGTAACACATGGATCTTCAACATGTCTAACAACAATAAGCTTCCTCTGAGGAAAACTCTCTACAGGACTCCCACACGTGTGCGTCATGATGGAGAGAGCTCCGTGTTTTAAAAGGGATGGAGGTAGTGAATGTACTCCAGCTGTGCTAACAGGTTCAAACCGGCCAGACTACATTAGCTGCATCGATGAGACAGATAGCTAGGAGGCTTTTTGGTTTTCCAAAACCACAGAAAACACTTTAAAGAATGAATAAAAAGGAAGTTACTGTTTATTTTGGATTTTAACAAAGTTTTTTCTAGTGTGTGAACCTACAAAAACCTGGGGACGTGGTCCTCTGCTTCTACATACTAACATTTCATTTACACGTTTGTTTTTGTCTCCATAACAACTTCTCTTGTAAGAAAGTCCAAACCGATAAATCAAGTGATGGATTTGTTGATTGAGATTACAGTATACCTCAGAATGACCATCATTATCCTTATTTCTACTCTTTGAAAAGACTGTAATAAACCCATAATTGCCCCCCCCCTCTCACCTCATCTGACCCTGATCCAAAGATGAGCAAGTCGAATGGGATGGCGGCCACCATGTCTATGAGGAACCAGCCTTTAAAGTAGTGGATTGCGATCTTGGCCGGGTGGCTGACCACTTCCTCGTTGATGTTGACGTATGTGGTCCTGAAGTTGATGAGGATGTCCACAATGAACATAATGTCCACTATCAGATCCACTACGTTGAGGGGGGAGCAGGAGTAGCCGCACTCTCGTCTCCTCCGCTCCTCGATGTCATTGAGGAGGAAGGCAGCAGAGTAGGGGGTGAAAATGGCCGTGTAGATGACCAGCAGCAGGATCAGCCAGTCCCACACTGCTTTGAAGGGACTGTAGTGAAGGATGGTCCACTTGTCCATGCGGGGCGTCTGGAGCTTGTACTCAGGCAGCACATCTGCACCCAGAGAAAGAACCTGTGGAGGAAGACAGAAATGATCAACTCACTCCACTGAAATTCCATCAAACTTCACTGGTGTTAGTACTGTTTGCTAGAGAAAAGAAGAGGGATTTAATGGTGTTTGCAGCAGATTTGTCTTGTTTTAAAAAAGGGGCACTTTACTGATTTTGCACACGAGGGATCAGTTCACTCATCACTCAAACAGGTGTGTAATGTTTTCTTAAATTATAATAAGCCCGATGACAACGACATCAGAATTGTGGCAAAACTTGGGAATCTGGAAGAATAACCGTGAACATTATTTTGGAACTAAAAGTCATACTCAGCCTGTGCTACATTGATTTTGATGATCTTTTTTTTTCTTTTTCTGTCCCGCTCAAGTCATGCAGTGCTGCATCACAAAAGTTGGTTGTGTAATCGAAGGAAACATATCCTCAAATTCTCCACTGCACAGTGTTTCTGCATAAAATTCCCATTTAGATCAGGTTAGAATGACGAACAAGGATCTTATACGACTTGCAGTTAAATTCAGTAAAATGTAAATACAGTTCAACATAAACAAACACACATTAGCCTTTACATTGTTGTGCGTGCCAGTATGTGGAATTATACTATGACATGACTGAAGATCACGTTAGCCGACATGCAAGTAATGTGGCAGCATTAGACTGTACATGTACATACAGTACAATCCCGCTGCAGATGCACTGCAACATTATCTCCTCACTAGAAGAAAACCTTGCATGAACAGATTACTGGAGGCATGAATTCCCCCAAATAAATCATTCATGTTTTAAGTATGGGCAAAGAAAACTGCTTCAAGTCCAATAATAATTTGAAATTTACTATGTAAACTATGCATATAAAAAAAACTGCTCTGGAGGCATGTTCCATAACCTTGGGAAAATCCTAAGACTAGAACTGCTGTTGTGGGAATAAGGATTTTTATCATGAGCGGTTGGGACAAAAATATCTGGGAAGTTGAGAATCAGGTAAAAAAACAAAACACACACATTTGCATGATTTGTCTGCAGAAAACAACAGCATGCATAAAGTCCTAACTGTGTTTTGCATTGAGGATGGAGGCATCATCCATTCCATCGAGCCTGGATATCACGATCATTATTTCTGTTATTGCAGTTACCACATATACCAGGATAGCATTTAACATCGATATTAGAGGGACTGTCATGGACCACTTCGGATAAGAGTCTCAATGACCTGGAGGTAATTATAGGTGCGAGCACAGGATACATCTATTCATCTAAGTGCCTGACACATCAATAGCCAGGAATTATCAGGCCATGGCTTTTACTGCTGATTATTGGTGCTCTGAGGGGGAATGCAACGAGAGAGGCAGGTAAAGCACACAAGCTGCAAGGGCAGAGAGACCGTTACTGTGTACCAGGGAGCGAGAGAATGAAACGGAAAGAAAAAACCCTTAACTATTCTGGTCTCCATCACTCATTGTGTATCCCCTTATCTCTGCCCTGGTCACCTTCATAACCCCTGTGATTGAGAGGAGTGCAATGGGGGCCAGAAGGATGATGTTTGGCACAAGAAAAAGCTGAAGTGTTAATAATTCAATTGGTTATTAGGAACTCCAGCCTTCTGTGTGATGGGGAGGGTCAAACACTTTTACCCTCTGATATGGGATAACCTTTGAAATTTATCAGAAAACAAAGGACAGACAAAGGGAATGTGTTCTATTATTTATCAGGCTGCCACTTCATTATAAGTATAATGAACTACCAATCTATCTCGATGTGTTCAAGTCCTCGAACAAATGCTGTTCTGCTATCATGCACTTTATGATCAATAGTGATGCTACACACAAGATTAGAACTCTGCACTAACAGCATTCAGCGTGCATGGATACATGGCACAAAGCTAGTGCTGGATTAACGTGTTGAAGTGCAATATGTTTCTAAATAAAAGATCCATCTTAATTATTTAACCTACCTACTGTAGCTACGTACACGTGGTGCAAATGAACTCTCTTGTGCGATAATGGAAGGCTCGCTGTGAGTTTGGCTTGGCTTCAAACGATATGCAAATGAGCGTCAGCTTTCTAGCCTTCTCTGGTTCTTTTTGGCCTGTGCTGTCAGGGCTGGGGTATTATTTATGAGTGGAGTGTTGTTTCATGTTTGTGTGGTTAATCACGTGGCTTCCTTCATTAAAAATGATGCATGGGCCGCTGGTTGGGTTCCACATTGAGCTTCAGATAACCCCAACAAGTTTAAAATGAGACATCAATGGAAAGTTGTGGGCATCCAAGACTCATGTGTACATGAGCCGCATGCACTGAGACGTTCAAAATGTAAGAAACAGCATGAGAGCCCCTTCCTTTCTTAGTGAACCAGCTTCGTGGGTGAACCCTCCATCTGTGGAGGTAGCTGTGAGGGAGCCAGGTCCAGGAGAGAGTGTGTCTGTTCAGACGCCTTGATCGTGGCTTAAGATGAACCCAGAGGGGTCTGGAGTTGGTTTCAAGACATCTGCTGCTGCTTTCTGTTCCTCACAGTCAGGTGTCTAGAGAACTGTTTACAGACATAAACTGTGGAAGATGGGGATACTGTGCAATCCCCCCATGCCTTATTTATCCATTTGGTACTATTATGATTATAACACTTAACAGCATGCAGTAAGAAAAACACAGAAATGACACCATATGCTCAGTCATAGAAGGAGCAACAGGGGAGGGGGGGCTCAAGACATACTGGTAGAGCTACCAGTGAAACGTGTATTTGACAGCCGATTTCCAGGCAGAACAGTAATTGTAACATTGGACTAATATATTAAAATGGACAATACAGAGTGACAAAAAACTTTGAGGAAAGAGAGCGAGCAGATGAAATGAGATAAATGTCTCCAGCTGGGATGTTACACTTACATGGTTAATGTGCTAATATACACACCAGTTTTGTTGAACACAACCTTACAAAGCAGAAGTTACACAGCAGTCTGCCACAGGTTCCAAAAGTCCATTCCAACTGCCACTACGAGCCTGCTTAATAACTTTGACTTTACTGCTGGACGGGGAGGTCAGCATGCACTGTGGTCTGCTCTGTTTCTGCCTCTTGCTCCGGTCTAGGCCTGAAGCTGAAGTTGCCTTTGTTGGGTCAGTTTCAGTGCCCTCTATCTGTTACACCATTAATGGGCAAAATGCAAAACTGAGACCTAATCAGTGGCTTGGGGCCGCTTCGGCCTACCCCTGGGAACTCATTCACTTACAGTCCTCGACTACTCAGTGCTGCCTCTCTGCGCTGGCAGGGAAGGTGAGGATGACCTCTAACCCAGTCTGTAAGTCTAGAAATACCGCCTGAGCTCTGGACACTGTCTGCCAGCGGTAAGAGTATCCCTGGTTATCCGCCGCAAGTTATAGAAACCCCTCTGCCATTTTACATATCACACCCTTTGAGTTCCAATTAATCATCCCGAGGCACACAGAGGACAGGTGGGGAGAGGACGGGCGGGGCTGTGGAGGCAATCTGCTGACTTCATCGGCTGCTCAATCTGTGCAAGTGTGATTTGTGATGATAGTAAATGATATTATGATGAACATCACTATTGAATTCCAATGTCTCTCCAGTCCAGTCTGCACAACCTCAGACAGCCAACTAATGACTGGTGGAATGAATTATTAATAAATGCAAACCACATGCCCACCACAGTTCTTAACTGTTTTCCAGTTTTACTCTCAGGAAAGAGCACATACCAACAGCTGGCTGATGGATTTTATACAACACTGAAATAATTAGAGCTAGACGACATACCGGACAATATTAACTTACTGCAGATGTAACGTATCAGTGTATGTGCCGGCCGATAAAAAGTCAGGTCAAGTCAGTTTTATTTATATAGCCCAATATCAGGGGCTTTACAGTCTGTACATCATACTACACCTTCTGTCATTAGACCCTGGAATCCAACAAGGGAAAACTCCCCAAAAACATTTAACAGGGAAAATGTGGAAGAAGCAACAGAGGAGGAATCCCTCTCTGAGGATGGATACACATGCAATAGAAGAGAACATTGTAAAATGACAACATGGAAAATCAGGAAGACAAAATTATGGATAGATTGGAAAAGAAATGTTAGCACAGAAAAGCCAATCTAAGTTCGAGGTCATTTAGAAAAGTGTCTCCATTGTATTACACCAGAGAGAAAGAAGGATTTTAAGGTTCCAACTGAACATGATGCGGATTGAAATACTGTACATGGAAATTAAATTAGCACTTGGAGAGCAGAGCATCTGTGAAAACTGGAGGTTTCATGGGTCCAAAATGTTGGACCTGATCCAAGACAGACCTGTGGTAAACCTACCCAAACATAACTTGCATTAATGAATATAAAAAATAAAAAAAAGAAGAGACACGATCTGAAGGGAACCCAAGCACAGCCAGACCTCTACAGAGAGAGAACACCAACACCTGCAGCAGCATGATGAACTATCAGACAAGCCATGGTTGGAGAGCAGCAATATAATAACATCCTTCAATGAATGATTGTAAAGTCATAGAAACTAATTCCAAAAATGATTTGTTTATGTGCCTCGATACTCATTTATAGAAAAGAAATAATTGAAAGCTGCACCCACAATCAAACATTCTGTGGCCTGTAGACAGACAGGATGATAATTTTCTAACCAATGTAATATCTGTGATTCAAATTCCAAAATGTAACTGTCATTTAATAGCATCATTTTTCATATAGGACACTGATTTGCTAAAATACTGTTGCTTGGATCCATTCAGATACACTCAGGAATGAAACATGTCGCAGTAAAACATCCTCAGCCTCAACTGAGTTTTCACATATTCCTTTTACTGTTTTTTGTGGTTAGCACCTTACCTGTGTGACCTTGTCGGTGACATTGTGCGTGCGGTCTTTGACCTTTGGGGCGATGATGGTTTTCTCAGAGGACGGAGGGGAGGGGCACTTCTTCTCATTGTTTGCCTCAGAGAAGTTGAGCGTGATGAGGGGAATCTTGTTGATGGTGCTGTACCTGTTGAGGTTGGAGTCGGAGGTGGAGCCGAGCAGGCTGGATTTGATCTGGCTGAGCGGCCCTGAAAGAGAAGGCGACAGAGAGGGGATGTCATCGTTAAAAGTTGCCACATCTTATGCTATGGTTGGGGCTATTGTTGACTTAATAGGTGTTCTGAATCGTGGACTTAAGAGAACAGTCTAGTGTTCGTTTGTGATTGTTGTGACATGGGTTGTGAGCATGGAGTGGCTCTTACTTTTGGAGTGAGTTCAACCACAACACAACACGCAGAATACAACAGATGCTGAAATACAAACTCTACAGCCTCTGATTGACCCGTCTAGGGTGAACAGGCCTTTCAAGGTTTCTCATTAAAAGATAATGAAGAACACTGTTGGTGAGAGAAATTCAATGCACAATCAGAATGCGACTTCAAACGCTTAGGCAAACCATAGATCTGTCTGATGAAGCCTGGACATGTGTTGAATTAACTCAGCGTTCCCTCATCATACTGTGCATTGTTGTCTACAAGTTCACAGCATAATGAAAACAGACTCCCTGCCTTCTTGTGACAGCATTAAACACTGCAACAACATTTAACAGCACTGTGACACACACACCGACATGTGGCCTGATGAGTGATAAAAAGTGAAAAAGTGCTGATTCAGCGGTGTGAGCCAGCAGAGGAAGGTTGCACTATTTTTCACAAAGTACAGTACAGTGATTGAGAGTCAAGGACAGAGAAACAGACAGCTGAGGATGAGAGAGTGCATGCACAGCTTCAATACATGCCACAGTAAGGATACATCATTGCAGTCATGAAAAAAAAACAACTTAAAAAAGGAAAAGCTGAAGCCATACCCCCAGCCATCCAGGAGCGAGATACTGGCAAACCAGGAGAGAGAAGAAATGGGGGGTGAAGGGGGGGGAAGTGGGAATATGGAAGGGTGGTTGGATTGCAGGGTCAGTAGTCATGGGTATCAACATTACTTAAGATCACATTATGGCACGTTGGCAGCTCTGTCAGTAAACCTTAGAAGTCTAATATTCGTACAGGGCTGCTAATATTAAAAAACATCAACATTGGTCAGTTCTACTTTAAGTTTGGGAACTCCTCAACACGATTAAACATTAATACATTAAGTCATGATCTGTCTGTGAGATCATGTTGGGAAACACATGCAGCATAAACACTGCTATAGTTCCTTTGCAATTTAAGAAAAGGACAAGGGTGAGCATATAGACTTCAAATGGAAACACATTCAGGTTTCCATTCACTAAGACACGGCAACAAGGAACCAGAGGTTGCATTGAAGAAAACGGAGGTTACATACAGTGGGAGGCATCATCTTGTAAAGAGTCATTGATTTTGTTCAATGAACAAAAGCAGGAAAGAGATTTAATGTTTTGCTTAATGCAAGCGCGTGCAGAGGTCAGTGTGGGTTTTTTGCTGAGCCTTCCCCTGGGCGACTGGCTAGGGTTCAGCAGGTCATGTGCACTGAGACGGAGTCATTTAGTGCTGTGCCAGTGTTTCGAGGCTCCGGCCCAAGAACTTACAAAACACACCATCAGTCACCCACCAAGGCATTTGCATTCAACATATACCTCAGTCATGTGGAAAACTCATGCATCATGCAGGCTTTGTGCAGTATACATGTAGTTTCCAATAGACATGCTAAAATTGAACAGCTCAAGGTGAAGCAGACTGCTGTTTGTTACCTTTAATATTGCGACCATTGTCTGTGGTGGCAGCAGCACAGCGTTGGAGAAAAAAGAAAAAGGGGAGTGGGGGGTGAGAAGAGTTTCTGGTTTTCTATGATGACAAATAGGGGCTGGCACTAAACCCTTATGAACAATTCATTACTATGAAGTAGACATATTACTGTGTCAGCCACTGGGAGCTATTTGAGCGAGGATTGCAGATAAGGGGATGGGGTAGACGGATTGGCCTGGAGGAATCGGGGCCAGTCTGGGAAACTTCTACCCTCAACCAAATGAGGGCCAAAAGGCTAATGAGGGAGTTAGACTCGAGGGAAGATCGATAGCATGCAGTATAGATGGTGATCCACTGTAATGCTGATTTACAGACTGGCACGCCACATTTCACATCTCCAATTTTGGGACCACAGGGACTTTGGTAGTTAATATAACCTAATTATAGCCAATGTTTGTTACGGCTAATAAATTCCTTCCTAAGTCCCTTATTGTAAAATGCAACATTTGGGTATTGGCCACATCTGACTTACTCTTATTAGCTGGCATCACTTGGCAAATACTCTTTTTGTTAGAGCAGTGATCACCAACCATGCACTGTCAAGGGCCAAAACTGTCTCCTTCACACATGTTTGGAGGGGATGTAAAAACAAATATGACATCCACTCCATCTTCGAAATACCCAGAATCTAGGAATATGCAAATATGTGTCATTTCATCTGTAGTGCATTCTCAGTGTATTTGCACTGGAGGCTTTAAGTTTCCACATCACACTTGTGTCTTGTGTGACAATCACTTGTGTCACACTTCTGGCTTTCACACCAGTTGTGATGACAAAGTGATTATTTACGTCCATGTGTTAAACTGACATTTGAGGTGAGCATAAAGAAGCTTTTGTCCTTCAGCAGTTGAATATTAAAACAAGCTCCTAGTGTCCAACTCTGCACAAATATCCAAGTGACATAACAAACACACCATGTTCTGGAGTAGAGGGGTCTTAAACTACAAGTAGAACAGCTGTGACCCCTGAGTGCTTTACATTAAGGGCATAATACAGCAGGAGATTCCTACCTTCACTGGCATGTCTGTCCCTGAACACCATCTTGGAGTTGACCCCAAAGCCCTCCATGTCATGTACGGAGGAGGCTCTGCGAATACTGCACATGCTCTCTTTGGAGGCGGTTGGAGTGAGGCCCGGGATTGATGGAGTTGCAACGAGCGTGTCCTCCTGGCTCTGCTGTTGGGTCTGGGCGATGGCCTGGTCCGGGTATGAGCGGTCCCAGGGGCCCTTGGGTGACGAGTGGTCCAAAGGCCCGGACACGGGGGTGGAGCAATGGCTGGGGCCGATGAGGGCACGGGTGTCGTTGGCGTAGGAGGGACTGCAGCTCTCGCGGGTGGCGGGAAGTTGGTAGTCGCGCGTAGCCACAGAGCCGTCGCTGTGGCGAGGGGAGTCCACCATGACGGCATCGGGGTCTTCCTGGGGAAGGGACTGCTTGCTGATGCCCAGGAGAGGTAAGGCCGGGAAACGGAAGCGAAAGAACCTCCCTTTACCTAACAGAGAAAAAGAGGGAGCAATGAGAATCTGGTCATATTATTCCACACCAATACATCTGACAACGGTTTGTGCTGACCAACACCACTGAGTGCACAAGTGCCTGAGGGCAATTGATATTAAACATAAACACAACTTCTAAGGCAGTGGATATCTAACTATCATGAAGAGTCTAAGTTATTTGACTGCTTTGACACCAAGCACAGTGTAAAAACAGAGTGCGCTGTAGTTTTTAATGAGCCAGTGGGATCGACATAACCCCACTGACCTTGTGTAGTGTTTTCATGGTGTTTGTAGCAGAACTTGCTTGCCGTCTTCAACATCCCTGCTGATATCTCGTACTTGTTTGCCAATACCACTGAAAAGCCTGCCAATGCAGCTATCTTAAAAAGACCCTGGCAGATCAAAACAAATGCCCGTTCTGCCTCAGGCAATAGTTCAATCTTCAATTTCCTTCAATTATTCATGGAGGAGGACATTTGCTGAAATATTAGAATGGCAGTAGTGCGTTGAGGAGTGAGCCCTATAAAGGATTGTGTGCAGGATTTTAATGAGTGATTCATGGCTCCTGGGGAGATGAAGGAGAATGTAACACAGACGATATTTAGGGTGCTGCTGTCATAACAGTAAGTAGTTCGAGAACGTTATGCAGGGAAAAGTGAGGAAACATAAGAAAATAGTTAAGTTTAGTGTGAAGTGTCTTCAAATGAATGCATGTAGGCGATGCTATATACATGCACGCTACACACACACACACACACACACCATTCAAAAATAGGCACATTTAGTTGCTTCTAACAATATCTTCAAACATGTTATAAATATTAAACCGTGGCCTGCAATGCTGTGAATCATTTAGTTGCATGAACATATGCCATACATATCAGAACGCTGTCTCAGGCCTGGAAAACAAGTCTTACAACCACGAGGCGTAGTGAAAACCAAGTCCCTTTGCAAAGGCATTCAAAGAAAAGAAAAGAAAGGATGAGCAGACATGAGTTTATGAAACCACCACCTCACACCACATCATTAGATCCCCTTTGGATATTTGCTTGAGCACTACAGCATACTGTATTTGACATACCCTGTTCAACTCCAATATCTGCAAAGAGTGGAACAGCTAAGGACATTCAGAGACACGATAGGTGGTTAAATAAAAAATAAAGTGTGTTTGACAATTAGTAGGGAGCAGTATGCCTCTTTATCATAAACCATAACCCATTTTATTTAGACACAATGCTCTGTGTTGGGTCAGTGTAATTTGTTGCTGATGAAGCAGGAAATAATCATTTGGATTTAACTGGTGATTCAGAGCTAAAGCTGAAACTAGCGCTCAAATCTACAGTGCAGTATGACTAAACAAGCCATTCATCGTAATGAAATTGAAATGAAGTTGAATTAATTGTTTTTGCTTCTGCAAAAGAATCATGAACAAAGTTCTGTTTCATCTGAGCTGGGTGCTGTGAGGCAGATAAGACTGCTGATAAATAATACCACCTGATCCATCATTCTGAAGCTGATCCCAAACCAGCAAATCCAATTTATATTCCAGTGAGTTTGCACAATACAGCAAAACTCTGTTTAGAGGGGCCGTCTCAAACACCCTCCAAAGGAAAATGATTCCCTTTTCCAATCACACCAGTGCAACATTACAACATTTATATTTGTTCCAATTGTGGTCAATCGTGTAGATTAGCATTTGACATTTGAGATAGTTTGATTTTAACACTTGCTCGACTGTTAAAACCACACCCTGACAAAATGATGAACGGTGGCTTGTGAGCGTTCACATTCTAATTATTGAGCCTACAGGATAAACATACACCACAAATCTTTTAATTAGCTCATAATTCAGTCACGCATTCAGGGTGTGCTGAGAACATCCTAGCTATATTTAATTGTGAAACTGAAAGGGCTGAACGTTGCAGGAATATGCTGCCCTTTGAGAGCTGTTACAGGGTTGTGTGTGTGTGTTTTCACCCTCAATCCCTCTCCAACCCTCTCATTCTTTGCCTGAAAAAACTCACCAGTGGCTTTACACAACCAATGGACGAGCAGTGGCCCTTGTTGCTATGATACCAGATAGTAATATTTGCATTGAATATTAATTGGGCCCTCAGATCCCCGTGCTGGGGAGTGAAATGTCTTCCTGTAATGTGAGCATGATTCAGATGTCAGGGGAGATGTAGAAAGAGAACAATAAGCCTTCATCCTAAAAGGGGACAAAAACGGCTTTGGGTCCTTTTGTTTCAGTCTCTTGCTCTTGTAATTTTGCTGGGAAAAAAAGCTAATTGTCATGCAGTGTTTTTTTAACCTTAAGGGAGTGTTTTACCTGGGCTCCCAGTCCTCCTATTACTCACCAGCTCTAGAGAATAACATGGATAATTCTGCTGTGTTCCCACTATGCCCCGCACTCATTTATACAGAGAGAAAATTAAAGTAGGATTGCAATGAGCCTGACTTAACAGTAGTTAGTTTGAATTCTTTATGGAATTTGTGTGCATAAAAGGTCACAAATAAGCCTTTTCCAAGAGAGGAAACTTGAGGACCCGTATTCTAAAGTGAAGTCATTTGTTGAGTTCTGCATTTGTTTTCGTTAAGTTAACTCTGGTTTTTGAACCAGCTCTGTTAAAGATTCTTGGAACCTTGGTGATATCTAGTGGGCGGAGCTAGTGTAATCAAGGATGTGTCATCAACAGAGGGCGTTGCACAATGGAAGTAAACAATAGGAGCAACATGGCAGATCACACCAATTTGCTGCAAGTTTTTTTTCTGTTTAATGATGAGACATAGAGACTATTACTATAGTATATATATATAGTATACCAGAGACCACTGGTGCCTTCTCCATCCAAGGCTGGGACCCAACTTTTCAGGTTCTAAACCAATTTATTATTGGTCGAAATGTTCAGAAAGCCTCGCAACAACAACATATGAATCACAGTGTACAAAATCACTAAAACATTTTCCCCTTTAAACCACTAGAAGGTGGCCAAAACATTAAATGCCACTTACCCTGTGTACTTTATGGATCTGTGGAAGGGGTCCTGCTCAGCCACATGAAAGCAAAATGGGAGAATCCAAGTAGGTTACAGAATGGATGGATCGTCGCTGAGCGGCAAAGGCAATCGATAAGCAGTGCGTAATTCATGGCTGCTCATTCCCCAGAAGGAGTCTGGATAATGTAACTCATGGATCATCAGCTCACACCGTCCAAAGACAGCTGCTCCTACACATTTACTAGTACCATTCCTTGAATAGTTACTCTGTGTTAAATTTTTATCTGTAACAGTGTGGTCATCTGTGATGTTAAATTATGCTGTTCATAATTTGTGACCTCTGACCATCTGTTAGTAAAAAGCGCTAGGTCTCTAGAGTTAGCTGTGATGAAATAAGGGCAAGAAATGCACACTCTCAGGTAATCCCTGCGACGGCAGAGGTTGCATGTAGGCAGAGAGAGGTGGTGTCCTGCACCTTATAAACAAATGTGGACCTCACCACCAGATTTGCAGGGACGCCCACTTAGATATTCAGATAGGCATGAAAAGTTCATCGGAGGCCTGCTCCATCAGGAATTGCCCTGTCCTCAGGCTGAGCAATTAGCTCCCATAGAAAAGTGAAAGAGGAAGGCCTGATCAGTGACACGTACACGCCTGCACAAACACACGCTCAAATTGAAACGCTTAGACATTCATGCATGGTTTCACAAGAGTCCGAGTATACACACACACAAACACTTGCTCATATACTCAACACACGCATCCCCACTCTTTTCGCCACACACCCCATGAGGCAACGCAGCCTGTTAGAGGCCTCATCCAATTACAGTCATCTAGAGGTGACCTCTGGTCCTCCATGTTGATGCTTTATGTGTCACAGACAGAAAGTGGAGAAAGAGAGAGACAGAAGAGAGAAGAGGCATCAAGAGCATGTTGGAGAGCACCACAGGGGAATGGCATTATGCACTATTACACCGACAGCTCTGGGAAGCGGAGTGCTCTCCAGCACTGCCCCAGTAGTTCATCAGGCCGTCCTGGCAGGCTATGAGCTATAATTGGGCCAGACCTTTGAGATGATGGCAGGCTAACGCATCAGTGTCTGCTAAACGCTGGTGTCAACATGCCAAAGGAGCTGTCTAGCAGGGATTTCCCATGCTGCACTGCTGCAAGTAGAGGAGAACTACAGATCGCTACAAGTTATGCCTGAAGTTTAAGCATTATGCTACAAAGGCAAGAAACTAGACATGTGTCCACTAGAGCATCTAGCAGGGCAGACCAAATTAATATTAGGGTTATGTCAAATTCTTATGACACAAATTGCTGTGGATGTGGGAAAAGGTTACAAGTAAAAGGTCATGGCTGGCTGTTACTGTACTATCACTCCTTTTCTCCACTGGAGTCCATGCAGTACATGTGAGGACAGAAACTATATTTACCATTTTTAGGGAATAAAAGCTTCCACCATATGTCATGCTATCTTGCACTAACCTCCTCCCCTCCAGCCCCCTTTTTGTCTTTACTCACGTTGGTAAGCTTTGGATGGCGAGGTGTGGTTGAGTTTCTCCAGTGAGTCGCTGCTGCCTTCGTCCAGGATGTAATCGAAGTTGAGGATGAACATCATGACGACGCCCTCCTCGTTCTTCACAGGGATGATATGGGTTGCGCACAGGAAGTTTGAACCTAACCAACAGGAAATTAAATCAAGGTTAGAAATGGGCAATAAACTTTTATGTTTTGTGTTTGATGGACTTGGCACACGGCCCACTGCCGTCAGTTATAAAAGCCTGGAATTAAGATCCACATCAATCTAAAAAGGCAAGCTTTCCTGATTTCAAATTCACAACAGCTTAATTATTTTTTGTGCAGAACCTGATCAAAGACTCACAGCTTTTGAGCTGAAGTACAGTTTGACCCTGGAGCTTTCCATTAACACTCTGACATTCAAACATCTTCGTCCAGATAAAACTGTGTGCGGAAAGACCTGAGAGAGAAAAGGTCAAGAGGTCCTGAGAGGAAAGCCTCTGGAGCTGAACGATTTCTTGTAACCAGACATGCCCCAGGTCTGTTCTGCTACTGGGTACTGCACAGTTCAGTATAGTCAAATACAGTGCAAACACCCGTTCACTTCAGGTTAACATTAACGCCAGATCTATAGTTGCACCTGCTGCCTCTTACTTATTGCTAATAGTATTATTTTTATTAATATTAACATCAATACCATTGCAACAACTATTACTTTACATGTCTATGTAGAACTGTACTACTGCATCTTCTCCTTCCTCCTATAAAGCAACCAGAAATAATTCTCACATTTCTGTCTCGGAAAAAAATGACTGAGTTGCTAAAACCCTTTTTTATTTTTTTGAGCTGCTGATGGCTTGGAACCCTGCTCGCTGCTAATGCCTGATATCTAAATGTTGCAGATTTATTAAACAGCAGACAAAAGGTTAACGGAACTGAAACAGCAATAGTGCACTGTTTATACTAACTGGTTTATCTTCATATTAAATATTCAGAAAAAAGAAAAAGGCCGTTGTTGAGATATTGTAGATTTGCCTGACGTTGGCTTTATTGATACGTTTTTAATAATGAATGTGGACATCTCTGGAAGATGCTCTCCCTCACATTAGGCTCCAAGTCCTGCAGTCACCAGGAGGCTATTTATAGCTCAGCCAGCAGGCACCCAGCCTACAGCGTTTCTTTTCTGGGGGAACACACTCAACTGCAATTCTGACTCTACTCACAAGTGTGTGTGTGTGTGTGTGTGTACACTTGCATGCCACTGTGCACACACACAGACCTACACCAAAACAACATCATTGTGGAAGTCCAGCCTTTGGTCATTCTCTCGTATTATATTGAATGGTCTTCAAAACCCTGCTTTTGCAGCAACATTATAAACCAACTGCTTCACCAGACTGGGGCTTGATTTATGTATTGGGCAACCTTGATTCCACTAGGCTAAGCAGTAACCTGCCCCTAATAGTACATCAGTGTCACCGTGAGTGGATGGAGCCATTAATTTCAAACAGAAGGAGTGGAGGGGGCTGGGCAAGCTGAATCACGCCTCCTCTGCCTTTAGTGACAATATGCAGACAGAGCCTACTCCAAGAGGTGGTGTCTCTTTGCTTTAATGGTTTTCAGGAACAGTCAGATGTACTGCAGTTAAAGGGAACACATACTGTACGCAGCAGACAGGGCACAAGGCCTTGAGTATCAGTGGAAGGTAGTGAATTTAGGAAGAACAGAAAAGGGCTCTTAAGTTTTGGGAAGAAAATGTGGATGATCTTGTGTACATGGTATGATTTAATCCTAACTAACAATTCTGAATTCTTGTATTTAACAACAAAAGACCTTGTAAATAATAAAATACTTTTATGCCAGTGTTGAACACTTTGACAGGCAATTTGTGGACATGAAAGTAAAAATGTGTCCGTTTCATCTTCTTAAGCACAAGTAGCAGCATCACCGGTCCTATTACATGAGAGGCTGACAATTCATGTTGTTTGTAAATTAAAATAAAGAGGATCAAGTCTGTCTCCATGGAAACTAGCGAGAACTCCAGAGAAAAGCAAACTTCCTGTGCCAAGTTGGATATTAGTTTCATTTGTCTCCAGCACAAAGCAACTTCAAGATGTTTCTCAGATTCTGTATTCTGCTGAAGACATCTGTCAAGAGAACTTTCCCTTTCAACAACTTGTAAAGTTACATTTCAAGTGAGTAAAGTTTAATAGCTAGTAATACAAAAATGAGACAAGTTTCCACCATCATACAGCCATTTCCCCAGCAACAACAGGTACAGCAGGTACAGTTGCAGAAAAGCAGTAACTACAGACTGAATTCATGATAACTGAATGTCTCATCTGTACAAGGAACACGCAGAAATGCATAACTTATTCCTCCAAAGTAGAAGATTTGCACACATACTAGCATGCTTATCATTCACAAAAACACACAGATCCAATACTCACACGTAAATTCACACACTCACACTACAAAGTGCTCAGTGTAACCTCTGCATGCATCAGGAGAGGACGTAACCATGCCTTTGTAAAGCAAGCTGTGTGTGTGTTTGCATGCACGTGTGCACCCTAAAAATAAGTCACTTGGAAACCATAAGCATTTATAATTCATAGGAGCTAAGTATTATGTTCTAGAAAACATAACGGTCGGACAATATGAGAATGAGAAGCGGCTCTATGGTTGTGTGTGTGTGTGTGTGTGAGATGAGAGAGACGCTTATGTTTTAAAAAATACAAAATAAAAAAAATAAAAAAGCTTATCTAAAGCAAAAGTAAAAAAGTAATGACAGTTTAAATGTTTAGCTTAATGTAATGATGCGGTTGGTGCATTCAGTTTCACTTTAAGTGGTAGCAGTACGACGCAAACCAACCTAAAGATTGACTCTAATGGTATGAAAAAAATATTGTAATATCCACTTTTATATAATCAATGGTGTTTGGAACATGATAGGTGGCAATCGATGAAGGGGTATGCAAGATCAGATGACAGGCTGTGAGGGTACCTTAGAACTACATTATAGAGAACCACTGGGGTACACGGTACTGCAATATGGGGATGACGAGGGAAGTGCCAGCGTGAGCGTGTGTGTGCGCTACACTTTGACTTGCATGTATGTCGAGTTGTGCTTTAAATCTGCATCCAAATGTAAAAATGACAAGATCTACTTGTGCTGTTGAGCTGTATGGGTCAGAGTGTGCTCATTTCAGTTTTCCATTACATACATTAGTGTGTGATGAGGCACAACAGAATGAAATAAAAATAAATCTGTTAATACGCTTTATTTTCCATTTCCCTCTCTTTCCCCTCCATTTCCCATTATCACTTTTTCCACTCACTATCTGCCTCCATCACTCGTTCTCTAGCTTTTTCCCCTCCATGTCCTTGTCCGTCTATCACTCTCTTCCTTCTCCGTTATTAAATCCACCCATGTCCTCATTTGTTTTCTTTTTCTGTTGCTATTTCTCCCTCTACCCCTGGTTCCCCCTTCAGCCCCAGTGTGCCCGCTCTCTCTCCCTATCTGTGTATGTCTCTCTGCCTGAGAAATGAGATAGCTGTCCAGGTTCTCTGCAGGAAGGCCACCTGACGTGTTATAAGTGGACAGATCAAACAGATCCCTGGTGCTGCTGCCGATGCAAATTTCTGCCTGTCTGCCTGCATATCCTGCCTCGGCGGAGGGTCAAAGGCAAACACACATACATGCACACACACAAACACGCAAACAGAAATAACATTTACATTTCTCAGTTGCACACTGGCATAGAGGCAGACAACCATGCACGCTAGCATGCACACACAAACACTAATGAGCAGATCTCAGCACAGACACTGGCTCGCATGCACAAACACACAGCCTGCTGGCAGCATTAATTAGCAGAATGTTCTCTGTCTAACTAAATCTAATAAGCAGGCGATGGAGCTGGTTTACATGGTGCAGTGTAATGAGAGAAGACACCTTTGAAAGGCACTAAAAACAGCTTTAGTCAGAGCATCTCTGACCTGAATATTCATAAAGGAGCTGCAAAGCAAAACATAGTTAAGCATCCAAATGTGATGCATCATTCAGGTGCCAGCTCTACTTTTTTTACAAAGATGTTCAGAAAAAGATCCTCCTCTGTCTTTAAAAAAAAAAAAAAACAGCCTTACTCAGCATTTTCTTTCCCAAACTCAAATCTACAGTCATGGATGGATGGATGGACTAAAACAGAAACTGTGCTTCCTGGTCTCTAATCCTCCAAGGACGGCAGATGGAAGAAAAGGTTGACTTGCAATTTGAGAGAGAGGCAAACAATCTCAAACTTTGGCAAGGTGAAAGTGAGTTGATAAACACAGAGCTGCCAATCATCCGCATAAAGATCACAAAATCACTGAGCCTGATAAGCCTACTGCTTGCTAGCCCATTGTTGCGCTAGCCTGGTGTGTCAAAGTCAAGCCATGAGCTTTAAGCCTGAGTGGAAACGTGGGTCTTAGCGATTTAAACATTTTCCACTCGGCTTCATTTCCTCCCTGACGTGGCGCGGCCTACCTGGATTAACAGAGCTACCTGGTAATCTGTTGCTACACCGATGGCTCGGCAGGATGACGGCGCAGTGTGGTACCAAGTGCATACACAGAATATGCCAAATCACAGTATGCTGAGGGGCTCTAATGTTTTCAGACCAAAGCTGCATTGTTTGGCGTCATCTCTTTTGAACATACCACTACTCTGGTACAGTGGGGATTCAGTTTGAACTCCGATAAACCAAAAGATTGAAAAATCACTGTCACACCAGGTTGTTTTGGACTTGACGTCTGTCCAATAAGATAGGTGGACTGGAGTGGTCCAGGCAAAGATATTAGTCATGGAATAAACACTATTATATGCACAGACAGATGGATAAATGTGGCATCCAAAACGTTCTGGAGAAAGATATTCTACAAACACAATGAAGGGGACTTCTTCTTCTTGCCTAAGACCTTATTGGGCTTTTTTGTCTTTGAGGTTTGGACAGAAAACAGCACCACTGTTGGACATCAGGACAAAGTTCAGATGAGGACACACTTATTTCGCACTGATGCACCGCTGACCAACTGTTCCCACAGAGTTGGGCCTTCATTACACAGAGCTATCCAACAACCCCCCCACCACCACCACCCACAAACTCACACATCCAGCACGACTATGAAATTACCTTTGTGTTTACTCACCCTGTGTGTTTTGCCACCTCCCTATTCTTTTCCTAAAATGATATTAATTACACTGTCAAGGTTACGTCAGTTCAGCCTCATTTTAAGCTTGAGGGCTCACTGCTCCTCTGTGGTAAAGCTGATGCACCTCACTTGCTTTTTCTTCTCACGTTCTTTCAATTCTGCTAAATTAATAATTAAATAGGCATTTGTTTGTTTTAGTTTTGCATATTTTTATGAAGATGAGGTTTAGCCTAACTTGATCCAATACTTTTTCTTAAAAACAGGCTTTAAAGTCTTTGAAACAACACCAGTTTCACTTAAAAGAAACCTGGAAACATAAAACTTGAATACTTTGTAGTTTGGTAAATTAGCATGCAGGAGATTTCAGATCCTTTACATAGAAATCCCTGATATGTTTTAAAATATATAAACACTACTTTGAATAATATTTTGTGACTGAAATGGTTTTCCCCTCAAAAAGTGAAATGATCTCGTTAAAATTTTTACATTACATCCACCCCTTCTCACTTATTACTGATGATACAACTGCTGTACAGTCCACTCAGCATCTGCCACCTGGAGGTATTTAGTTCTCACGTCACACTTGTGTGAGCTGCTTACTGGACTGTGATTGGCTCCAAGCTAGATGTGATGTCACAAAATGATGCTTGTACGTACCACAAACTCTGCACAGTGGAGCTCAAACATCACAGCCAAGTACCAAGAAGAAAGACTGTAAAACATAGCATAGATAAAGTCTTGCATTCAATCTTATATTTAAAGTAAAATTACACAAGTATTACCAGCAAAATGTCCTTAAATCAGAGCTACAACTGTTAGTAGATGAATCAAAGAAAATGAACCGGAAACTATTTTAATCATAACTCGTTTTGTTTTGCACAAAAATGATGGTGAAATGATTTGATGGTTCCAAGCTCTCAAATGCTCTCTCAAAAACGTTTTAACTGATTTGTTAGTCGATCAGAACGAGACATTTCAGACTTCATTACTCTCAGGCACGTGCAGTGGGAAGAGCTCTAGTTTCAAGATGCTGGAAATTTCATTAGATTCTATTTCCACTATCAATAATTAAGACAATGCAGCTCGACGTGGCTTGTTCACAGCGGCAGGGTAGCCGCAAGCACGCACGCACGTACTCACACACACACACACACACCAGTTTAACATCCAACTGCTTGCATCTGACAGTGATTGTGGGATAGTGGCATATGGGGATCTTGATAGCCCCCATTTGGAGAAACCCCTGCCGAAAGTATTGCAGTCAAAATCATTTTAAATTGCAGCATGTGCTTTTTGCCCTGGCCTAATAGACATGGTATGTGTGTGTGTGTGAGAGTGAGTGAGTGAGAGAGAGAGAGTGACACTGATGTGAGCTGAGCCTCCAGCAGAAGGGAGCTGTTGGTTGGTGCTACACTGCTTCAGGGGTTACGGTGACATCTCCCTCGTTGTTTCCCTACCCCTCTCTCGCTCTGTCAAAAAGTTAGCAGGGAGCTTCTTCAGCTCGGCGCGGCTAATTGTCATCTATTCTACTTCTCTTCTTCTGACCCTGCGCCCGCCCAGCGAGTCAATCTCTGCTGCACTATTATTGTCCCGTCTTTGACTTTAAATCAGAGAGTGAGCAGAACCCCATCATTTTGTGAAGGACCGTAATGTGCCCAAATGCTCATCTGAAAATGATCATAGGAGTGCCATAAAAAAAAAAAGAATAAATGTGTAAATTGATAATAAATAAATAGGGAATGTAAAAAGAAATAAATGAATAAATGTGGAAATATTAAATATAAAAGAATAAGCATTTTAATTTATTTTCACATGTATTTGTTCATTTCTGTAATACATTAAAATGCTTTTAATTACTCAAATTCTGCTTGTCCATTTCCACATTTATTTATTATTTTATTCATTCTATATATTTCTTTATTTTCTTATTCTTTTACAGCTTTTTTCTTTATGGCACTCCTATGACTCCACAGAAAATGTGGTAAAGTATTTTGTTTACAATAAAAAATGTTTCAGGGATAGAAAATATACAGGAATCCACTTAAAGTGATATGGCTGGAGCGAGATCATTAGGGTGGAGAAAATAAGAAAGTTAAATGAGAATCGACCTTCTTTCAGAGAGAGGAAGGCTTTTTTTTTTTGCTTTCCATTCTGGGGAAATGTGATCCCTTCCCCTTCTCCCCCGGGAACATTCGGTTGTACTAAGAGCTGTTTAACTTGGATGCCAGCTCTCTAATCCAGGAGGGAGAGCGCTGCCCTATCACCGGGGAAACAATATCATCAGTGATGGTGGCTTGGTGGGTCGAGAGACAAGTCCATAACCCAAAAGGTGACATGTCAAATCACTGCGAAAGGAAGCACCAACTCCCTCATTAACTATTTAGTAAAGAAAGGTGGACGTTATCGCTCTTTATTTAATAAATAGTTCCAAATCAATTGACAACATTTTTTTTTGAATAAAGTTTATTTCTTAAAAAGACATACAGTAATCAGTCCTTCAAATCTATCAGTCCTTGTTAACCTTATCAACTCTCCATTCTAGATTTCTGTCCTGAAGAGATCCTGGTGTTACATGTCATGGCCGTTAAAAAGAAAAATTGTTTTACTGCAAGTGACTGAAATCTTTTTCATTTATACACTCATCCCAAGCTCCACAAGGAATCGCTGTTACTGTTGTGTTCAATATGTTCCCTCTACTCAATACCTCTACAGTGCCTCGATCAATTACAACAAGACGCTTTAGAAAACAAGGCAAAAATCATTCAATCATTCTTCTGATGTGCTTTCTCAAACATGGACACAGCCCCCAACACAAAAATGAAGTCGAAATGTAACAGAACTGCTGTTGCACTGGTATAATACAAGAACTAATACATTACAGAAAATCAGGCACGGATCAGAAATCTACCCCCATGTGCCGCTGTGCAATTGCCTTGACTAAACTGAAAGGACCTGTGGGTGTTATAAAAGTGATGCACTGCAGCCTTTTGAGGATGTGGAGGAAGCCACTATTGCTTCCACTAGAAAAGTAGAAAGACGAAATCAATGATCAGAGTACATGATGAGAAGGTTCCAGGCATCAACCTTTGCACATTGAGGCCGGATGTTATCAGCGCATAATGACTTTGAACAGCACTTGATAATGTTTGCAAGAGAGGGTTATTTGGGTAGATGGTCCTTTAAATAGAAGATGCTTTATTTGAGTCACACAAAACCTCAAGGTGACTGCGTGCTGTTGCAGCATCCATGGGTAAAACACTTCCCATTATCTGAGTGTAAGTTGCATGAGGTAAGAGTAGATGACAAGATATTCAGCTGCACTCAAGTCAGGCAAGGATTTAATATCTTCAGGAGGGTTTGATTTCATCCTGAGATCAATCATTAAAGTGTAACTGCACCCTCAAATCTAACTAGAACCCTCTCACAGCAAATTTTAAAAATGCATCGAGTGAGGGAACATCGACTGCAGGAGGTGTGGCCTCGTGACTACTGACTGACACCGAGTAGAGTCTTTTCTTACATAAAAGGTCATGACGTAGACAGGTCCCAACCTGTTGACTATGTCAGCATTGGCCCTTCAGGGATGATTAAAAACAGATGGCATGCTGAGCCATTTTCAACCCATGAAATATTCGTTTGGTCAGATGTCAATTTTAACATCCGCATTGATTTCATCACAGTACAGTCACATCATTTAGTTTACAGCTCAAAAACACGATTATGTTTCCAGTTCACTTTTAAAGAATATATAAGCTGCCCTTTTCTTTTTCTCATGTAGTACATTTAAATCATGTGAATACCCAAATTAAATATCCTGGAGTAGGTCTAGATGTCATACACAGACAAATATATGCAAACTAAAGCCCAAGAAACAGAGGACACGTCACAATGGAGAGCATAACAAATAATTAAGGCAACTTTAATGTCTGTCTTGATTATGGAGATCTTGTTTATAGTCACACATCACTCTCAGTCTTAAAGTCAGTGGATTCAATACATTATGCAGCTGCTTTGAGCAGCAACAGAGCAGTGGTGTTTACTATGCACATATCACTGCCTGCAACACAAGAATCAGCTGCCAACCTCGTGATGAGGAGTACAGATGTAAATAGGACTTATATCAGATTAAGCATGGTTAAACCAGATTGCTGATTTCTTTCAACCTTTTGTTTTTGTTTTAGCAAGCTGAACTAATTACTTGAAATGTGATGCTGTATGATATCGGACATCTTTTATTTGCCTTTGTGCATTATTTTATATCTGGTATACCTTGCTGTGGGTGTATTGTAGAAAGGTTTGATTTTGAAATCTCATTATGCCTGTGATTAAAAAAAACATTGTACTTTTTGTTGACTTGCTACATCTGATTTGTGATGGTGGGTGAGGAGATAATCTAAGGTCATGGAGCACGTCCTAAGCAATTCATGGAATACAACAAAGCCTTGCATAGCAGCATTAACAGGAATAATCTGTCTGAAGCTTTGGGCACCATGCAGTGTCGCTGCAAAAGGTTATCTGTGAGATCATGGTGGGTGATGGAAGGCTCTGCAGACTCTGTCAAACAGCAAGCTGTGATGGTGCCATAAATACACTGTTTATCATTATGGATGTGGGAAAAAAAGTCTGACTTGACAGATGGTGCAGCAAACACGATAGTGCAAAGTGACTTGATTGGACGTGCTGGAAAACGATGACTATCTTGTCTCTTCGAAGAACAGATGTCTACGTGTTTTTTTATATACTAAGCATATTCCAGATTCAGCCCGAGCTGACATCACAAAAATCAAGTCTAATCACAATGTAACTGATGTGTGCACGTTACAGACATGCACATTAATGTATCCATCTCTCCTTCTCATGACTATTAGGTTTGGTCCAGTTTTTGGTTGTCATGTGGTCACATGGTGTCATACCATCTCTTACTATCTCAGTAATGATGCTCAAACCCCTAAAAACCTCTTTAATTCTTTGTGAAGTGGTTGTCAGCTATGTCCTCTCCACATGGAATAAACATGTGCACAGGCACTACTTCACATTGATATTTTACATATTTATCTTCTCTGTAAGCTACGTTTGATATGAACGGAGCGTTGTCCCACCTCGCCACAATATACCTAACTTGCCATGAGAAATGAGGAATGAGAGCTCTGCCGAGTGGCTCCCACCGAGCTTGAAATGGAACAAGCACAGAAATGGAGAAGTAATAATGCTGCTGAGTGAGCTTAAGACTTTGCTTTTATGTTAGAACGAAAATGGTTAATGTTTCAAATTGTTAGATTAGCTATGAGCAGCTGTATTTTTGATGATTACGTTTCTTTTGTTTCTTAGTAAACTGTTGTTGCATGACAGTATTGACTCAGTGTGTTTCGGCATAAGTCTTATCAGTGTAACAGCGTTTTTTTGCTGTTCTGTGTATTCGGGTTGTGTTTTGAACCATTACTGGGCGGCTTCAGGGGGAGGTTCTACAATGTAGCAGTGTTTGCTGGGAAAGATTCCTGGCTTGGTTGAAGAGGTTGGCAATAAAGCTGTGAATGCTTTAAATGCCCACAACATGAGTATTGTGTTCAACTAGAAACACAGACTAGATCCAAACAATATAAAGCTGATCTAATTTCTTGATTGACTGGGCTGACTGAACATATGTACAAGAAAAAGCAATTACAACATTGCTGGGATATACTGTGGGCGCTCCTGTAGATGCTGGAACTAATTCAATTAAAGAACACTGTAAAAGCATGACAGGCTCCACTTCCTGTCACCCCTCCCTCATCGCAGCACTGCAATACTAAATTACTTTGGTCAAATTGTAAAGGAATCAGCAGTGCGTATATCCATCTGCCCCCAGCAAAAGAAAAATATAAGAACAATATGAGATCGTGTGTGTCTCAGCTGGACAGATTGCATGAGGACGACTCAAATGGACAAATCAAAAGCTTTAGAGAGATGTGAGAGTTGGACCATGGTGGTGCGATGCCTTGATAATCAGCGGATGTCAGGTTTTGTTGAGTACGAAACAGGCCAGTGGCCGTAGGCCGTCCCCTCAGACTCAAAGAGCTTGCTGATTCAATCTCCATCAAAGTGACTCTGTGGGCACCACAGAGTGCTGATCCCTGCCTGGCATTTAGTCAGGGGGCTTCTAAAAACAGGCAAATACACGAATGTAGGCCTAATTCAGCTGGTAGAAATAACGTTTGAGTCATCTGTTTCGAAGGGTCAAACACTGACTGCTGCAGGGCCTGGGCACGAAGATACTGCACTAACATCAACATATAAGTGACCCTGCCAAGCATCGGGTCCACTACCATGCCGAAAGGAGGACTGAACAACAATATTCATATCTATCTATCTATCTATAGAAGCAACATATCTCGGGGGTAAAAATGCAGATAAAATAATAGATTGATTAATTCTTTAATTCCACACATGTCTAGAAACTGACCAAATGTTAAACAACGCCCACATGGCTGAAAAAGATCAGGCGTGATCTGATAATTGAAAGAGCACGACGGGGGGGAAAAGAATGAATGGCTGTTCATTCACAGATGTGCTCACATCCAATCTGTGAATGAAAGAAAAGCAGGGATCATGGGCTGAAATCTCACACTGACAAATATGAGTGGGTGGCTGGGGGAGGGGCTGACTCAACATGCTTACCAATAAATATTTCAACTGCGCTCACGCGAGACTTAACATTTAAAAAAGAAAAGACTATATAATCTTTCTTGCCAACATCCAGTTCATCATTACTCTCTCACACACCGGCTGGATGAATGGTATCTCTCGTGTGCGGCTCTTTCTGGTGTACAGCTGTTGAGGGTGGGTGTCCCTGTATAAGGCAAGAATGAAGAGAGACAAGGGGGATGGGGAGCTGCGAAGCGAGGTGTTTGAGCCGGCGCAGGTTGGGGGAGGGGCTGTCACACCGTTTACTGTCTGTCTGTGGTAATACCATCACATAATGGCAGCGTGTGTGGGCTTAATTTATAGACCCAACATCAGAATGAACTATATTTATTCACTGGCATGGTGCCTGCAATCCATGGCTGGGAAATAGATTTCATAAGCATGAGCTGAGGTTAAACTGGAGTATGTGGTTGATACTGGCAAACTAAAACATTGCAATCTTTTTTGTTTTTATCTTCTTCGTAACCTTTAATGAGTATGAATGCTTCGCTTAAAAGCCTAATGTATCAAAGTGACACCCCCTGCCAGGTATTACACATCAACACAAAATCTCAGTTTTCAGTCTAAAATCTCAGCATCAAGTCTTAAAGACCCAAATCGAAATGAGATGCAACCTGGCACAAACAGAGGACATTACTTGCATTGCATTTCTAGAGTACGGACAAAAGTTTGATTTTTGTTTTAGGGGTGTCTGAATCGTATTGAGGACAGAAACGTCTTGATAATGACCTGTTCATGCAGCCGTGCAGGTTATTGAACTTGTCTGGATGACCTCTAAGATCTGTGACTGTGAAAAATAACACAACAGGAAAGCAATGGAAAGGGGATGGCCACCGAAGGAATGGGTTATTGATCCGATTGACCTTGTTAAAAAGTAAGCGCAAGGATTCATGAATATAAATACAAACAGCCAATCACAAATCTGTCTGAGGAAATATATACTATTTTCTAATTAAGGTCACTGCAGTTCCAGCATTGTTTTTAATCCTCAAAAGTAAATCGTAAATATGTAATTAAACCAACCCTGATAAATTGGTGATAAACTGCGTTACTTGCAGGTTTCTGTTTGTTTATCTGTGCCTCTTTTACTGGGCTCATCTCACACGCATGAACCTGCCTCACCAACCAAATTCGATGGCAGTTTCAGGATTACGGGATGGGGGCTACATCCACACTAATACATTTTATCAACATTTCAGATATAATCTCTTTCCATACTACATGCCTGAAAATGTCTATCACATGACGTGCCGGTGTTAAGAGGAAGCAGATTGCTTTGTGGTTGGTTGGTTGCAGGAAATGCTACGAACAAAAAATAGGAATGGAGAAAACTAAAAGCAGAGCTTTCTCCGCTTGGACCGACGACCAACCGTTACTGAAATTAAATATTGTAATTGAGTTGATTTAACTGCTGGTAGTCAAGGCTGAGGTTAGAAAGGGTCACGTGATGAATCATGAAACGACACGTTGTGGCTGATAAGACCCAATCAGGAAGCTGCATCATGATTGTCAAACTATAACGGCTTCAGCAGCGTTTTAAAAAGGTGTCTGTTTCAGGGGTTCTAAAATGCTGGAGCAGCGTGGACGCTAGGTGTAAACGTAGCAAGAGTTTTAAAACGTATTAGTGTGGATGTAGCCTGGGTCCCAGTAGGCTGTTCGGTTCTCCAGCTCTGAGCCCCATAGGAAGATAAGCTAGGATCAATTTGAGTGTAACTGCATTAGTCCAATAAGTAATGTCCACGCTTCCTACTGATGTCTTTTTGAAGATTTATTCTCGCTCTCTCTCCCTCTCTGCTTCTCCATTTCACCGTGAAAACTACAAATAA